>JACAVU010000047.1:0-200000 GCA_014183005.1 Castanea mollissima | reverse complement strand
TATACTTTTAAAATGTCTAATTATAGTCTCTATATTTTCATTATATTTTAATAAAAGAATTTGTATTGTCATTTGATGGAAGAAAAATACCAACGTAGTAAATAGAATTCATATCACGTCATGGCTCCACGCCATCATGATGAGTAGTGGTTTCAAATTCATGAGTTTCGTTTTCTACATCTACTTTTTTCATCCATAAAATAATATGGACATTTTTAAAAACATTTGAAAGTATAAGGATGATTTTGAAATAAAGATAAAATTAAAAAAAAATTAAACTACCATGACAAAATAGTTCTAATGACCAGCTCTTGTCTCACTTATATTTTATAGCACTTACTGCCAATGTTATCTCGTGAATTATTTGTTATGAAATCAATCCATCACCTAACCAAATCCTCCATGATGTTGCTCTTTCAGTCAAAATAAATGGGGTAATAAAACTGGTTGTTTTCATCTTTAAGTTTGCTAGTACCATATTTATTAATGTGATCTCAACCTGTTGTCAATTGCCATTGAAGTTTAGCCCAAATTGCTTCTATCCCACCTACGTATTACACAGTATAAGGCACTGGTGAATACATTAATTTACTAAAATAATAATAATGATAATAATAAAAGGGCCTCAATTTGTAGGACTTGTAGGACTGCAATTTTCGTCTTAAACTAAATTATTGCTAACCCCAAATGAATATACTTATTAAGCCAATGAATCTGAACAGGATTGGCCTATTGTTTTGTTCATTAATTTATGCTTATCAATTATCATACACTGATCATCATGAGCTTAGATCTGATTAAAATTCAGCCACAAACAATGCATGGCCTTAACGGTCCTAACAGGCTAATTAATAAGCTACGAGATACGGCAATGATACAAAGAAGACCATAAATAACACTTGATGTGGAAGTTTCTCCATAGACAAATTAGGCATGCAAGTGGTCCATAAACATATGATTCTTACGTAAAGCGCTAAGCAATAAATCATTGACTACAAACTTTGTCCCTATTGGTTTTTCACATTTGTGGAAAAAAGGCACTTCAAACATGGTATAATTGGATTAGACTCCTCAAGCTAATTAGTGGAATATTAAGCTCTTTTTAATCCATTGCAGGCAAACCATTGGATAGTCAGCAAAAAAAAAATTATCTTCCTTTTAGTGTTGGACTAGTTTTAAAGCCCTCCAATTATTTAAACCTTGGCAAGAAGGGTAAAACTTTTATCCATTAATATTTAAATTGAGGTTGAAATCATTGAGGGTGTAAGAAATTATGCCTTACGACTCGATGTATTACGCTTACCTCTCACATAAGTGTGAATTTCACGTATGGAATCCACAAGTAGGAGTAATGCAAGTCGTGACCTATTGGGAAATTATGTGAATGCTATTCAATGCGATCGTGCCACATACTTGATTGTTAGGAAGAATCACTGAACTCCAAAGTAAGATAGTAATTTTATGAATCAAAATATTCTCTACACTCTTCTTCTTCTTTCTCGTTGTTATATATTGTGATTACAATGCATGAGAGTTAATAAACACTCAGCAACTTCCTAAATAGTCTTTTACATGACCCAAGAAATAGATTACTAGGTTTTAATAGCTATCAACAAGACTTAATAAATATCTTTTACTAAATAATAAAAGGGAAAATTAAGGATATTAGTTTATGAAATATTTTAGAAAATTTTTATTAAAAAAGAAGAAAAAAAAACAATCGAGTTCTTTAACAGATTTTTATATTTTCCATCAAAATGATATAAAAAATAATTCATTAATAAATATCCTAAAACATCCATTAACATGACCCATAATAAAAGCGATATGCATAGAATAATATCACCAAAATCTCTCTTACTTTTGTTTATTAGCTTGACATGAACTTTAGATCCAGCCTGGGATTTTAGTGACATGGTAACCACTTATCCACCCAACTATGGACTATGCCTTTATGGTGTCCTTAGATAGCATTGGCTCAAATCATAAATTCCTTTTTCTTGTTGCCAATGTACGATGGCCACTAACAAGAATGCTGTAGTTGTGTTAATCTTGTACTCTGGTTGTAGCGCGTGTACCCTACTATTTATGATGGAAATTAGTTTGTTGTCTTCTTGGTTTGCTTACTATTCAAAGAAATAAAACTCTTTTTTTTTTCAATTGAAAAAAGGAATAAAAAAAAATTTGAGTTGGCTTCAAAATTGTATTGTAAATTTTATAATCTTGATGCATTAATGATATGTAAAAAATAATTAACCCAACAATAATGTATGAAAAACAAACTTGTTCCAAAATGACCTATTCATTGCTATTTAGCCCTTTTTGATAAAAGTGAGATTGACATTGTTGTAAAAATGGCTAAAATTAAAACCAATGATATAAACAGCTCAAGTCAATCAAATTCGTAGGACCCTTATTCACCATAACCCTCTGTGTGGGCCCTAAAATTCTACTTAGCCAAATCTTCCACCAGCTGGGACTTGGAAAGCTTCACAAATTTTCCATGAAAGTGACACAGGAAAATTCAAGGACCACCCTCGTGTCTTACGTTCGCATAAATAGAGAGGAAATGGAAAAAAAAAATATCTAGAATGATGATTAAGAACTTGCTTGACTCGCAACCCATAAATTCATTTGTTTGAAAATTATTATTCATATTTCACAAAATATCATTTTAGCCCTTACATTTCAGGGTCACTTTCAGTTCGGTCCTTATATTTTGGTAGCAGTTAATTTGATCCTTACCATCAATTCACTTGAAAACTAATCCTTACAAATTGATTGCAAGTTGAAAATAACATAAACAACTACCGCATACTCTTAACGTGAGTAGTCACTCCACAAATACAAAGTTCTTGTGGGATGAGGGACAAGGGTTGAAGCTTAAGTCTCTAGGAAAAAGTTTCGTACACATATACACCTAGGTGTGCATTTGACTCCTAATTAAAAAAGTCAACTTTTTTATATTCAGCTTATTGTTGCTACTATTCATAGGCCACATTATCCTTTTAAGTACTATTCATGAGTCTCACTATACTATTTCAACTAACTTTTACCTTTATTTATTTACAATACTCTCAGTAAAAAGTTTTCAGTTTCAGTAAAATAAGTAGATCCTAAACAAAATTTATATTTTGTATCAAAAAAGAAAATAATATAAACAATTGACTACTACCAAAATATAGAGAGCTAAATAAAAGTGACCCAAAGTGTACGGGTCAAAATGGTATTTTGGCTTGAATATTTCTAATTAATAAGGTGAAGATGACATGGGTCACATTTATCAGACTTTTAAGAAATGATATATATGGAAAACTAATCTTGTACCCCCCTTATTTCTCTTAACTAGACACTCCACCTATAGCAAAGATAGTGTTGTCCATTTTAAGTCATATTTATTCCTTGTCAGGGTATGGAATACACCAACACATGGTTTGCCAAAGTATTGGTTGTGGTCCGGATTGATAGGCATTGGGGTGCTGTACCCGGATTGAACCGCACAACCGAATCACCCACACCATCAATGAATAAACCCCTTTGGTTCATATTTTTTGTGGTCCTGTTTTTGATGTACTTATGATGTTTTTTTTTTTTTTCCCTTTTAAAGAATTACTTATTGTGATTCATTCATATCAAAGCTTAATGCTGGCTTTCTCTTAATTATAATAAATACAATTTTAACAATAGTTCTTAGTGCAATTGGTTGTATAAGTGGATTTTGATTTATGAACAACTGCTAATAGTAAGATGACATTGATTCATAATGAAATTTTTTAGATAAATGAGTAATGCTATGGGTAAAAATTTATGTGTGCGTGTGTTTTCTCAAATAAAAAAAAATGCTATGGGTAATAAAAAATTTATTATACAATCCCTAAAAATTTATGCGTCAACTTTTAAATACAAAATAAAAATTTATTTATTATGTTAGCAATGTAACACAAATTACATTTACTTTCATGTTAGTTAATAAACATTATGTAATAAAATTGGTAGTACTTTTAATATTTTCTAATATAATTTCATAAAGAGCTCACTTTAAGAAAATACATCGAATTTAACAAAGTATTCAATACAAATGTCATATAAATTATGGTAAATTGTTCACTTTATAATTTGTTTCTTTTACTAAGTTTCCAAAACTAAAGATTTTCATACTAGATTTGCTTAGAAAAAAGAAAAAATATATATTTTTACACTCTTAATATCATGATATATTATTTTGTACAGTCGATGTATTATACAAATTCATCCTTATACGAGGGTAGAGCTTAATATTTGTACCATCACACGTGAAAAATAACAAATTTCCTCTTTACATTGACATCTAAATGTGCTGCTGGCTGCTGCAAAATTGCAAAATTTGGACTAAGTTGGCTTAGATTTGGTCAGCAAGCAAATCAAATTTCCTTGTGAACCTTCCATTCGAATGCTAAAAGATATTAAATGCGTAACACGGTATAATATTTTTTGAAAAAAAAAACACGGTATAATATTTAATTCATATTCTTAACATGCTTTATTTAATTCTACCTTCAATTTTTGACTTTCTTACTCTTAATCTTAAACTTGAAATTAGACACCACATCATTTCGAGGAAAGAACATAACTACAAAAAATTATGAAAAATCAAATTGCAAAGGATATAAGGTCCCCATAATAATTCGAAGCAAAATGTATACACTACAATTATCAAATCAAGTACTGAATGTTGTCAAAATTAAGAATTCGTTTGATAATGTTGTTCAATTAACATTATTTAAATATTGTGAAAATACGTGTTGGTGAAAAAGTGTTTTGAGAATACGTGTTGTGTTGTTTACGCAATAAAAACTGTTGTTTAAATTCCACATGTGTGTACATGTACAGTATCCATGTAAAGTAACGTTTTTATATTGCTAGAAAGTAGCATTTTTATTATTGGTACTCAATCTTAATTCTCAAGGATTAGATCTATGTCTCTGAATCAGATCAGATATGGTTGTATAGTTGTATAGTTATAATGGAATATTAAATTATAGCATATACCAATGTCAGGCCTATTTCAGAACTGTCTATTGCTGTCCATAAATTCAATGGTACATTTTTTTTTCCAACCAAAAAGGGAAAACAAAGATAATCTTCTCATGGGGATTATTTATTTTTCTATTTTATTTTTATTAGACTTTTCTTCTTAGGTTTTTTAAATTTTACAGGTGAGTCTCTAATGATTTTGATACCAATGTTGTGTCTATAGAATCAAAGAGGGGGTCCATTTGCCTTGAAATAAAGAAAGCTCGCTCTATAGTGTGGGGATTTACAAATTTCAAAGTGGTTGTACTGCTGCATCATTTAAAATCAATTATTATTTCCTACGTAATCAAATGAGATTTAAATTCACATGATATTGTATTGATCTTTAAATTTGTGAAATATCAAAATTTCGACCTGAATTTGAACATATGCATTATAAGCTATTGCAAATAATCATGTTTCCTCACAAATGCTTTCCCCATTTTGAAGAAGAAATATTCAATCATTAACATTTGTAGTGTGGTCGTGCAAATGTGCACACAATTCAATTCTATATTTATATCTCATAAGTTACAACACAACATTTTTTTTTTTTTTTGGGATAAATGAGTGTCCAGAACTCTTTAAATATCTGATTATTCCCTTAAGGGTATGCAGTTCTCCTGTTTCCCACACACCAAATTATTACAATGAAAAATCTCATTGGGGTCTCAAGATGTTGGTAAGAGATTTCGAACTCAAGATCTCGTGAATATCATGAAACTTCAAGAACTACTAAGCCAATCTCTTGGAGTAGATACAAAAGTTCTTTTATAATTTTTTTGGGGAATAAAAAAAAGAGATGCTACGTCCACAACAATTTTACAACATTTTCACAACAAATCACAGGTGGTTAGTTGTTATTGGTTCAAATTTGAACCTAACACTAAGATTATTTTTTTGCCCCAACAATAACAACCAGTAACAATCTGCCACTTAAGATTTGTTGTAAAAATATTGTGAAAATGTTGTGGACATATCATTTTTCTAAAAGAAAAGCAAAACCCAATTTCGTAGATTTTTTTTATTATAAAAAAATTTGCTATACAGATTATGAAAAATTCAAACTAAGACAACAGTATGTTCCCAAATTTCATAATGAGCTGATATGGCAGTCACAAAAATTAAATTCACATTTGTAATTTTGTTCAGGTAATCAATAAGAGCAGGACTTTTAGTTAAAAGAGAAATACAATGAACAATAACATATGCAGTCTCTTTTCCAAAATCTGAAGAAGTATTGCCAACTTTCGATACTACGCAAAAATGTGTGAACCACACTTTATATAATATGGTAATTACTTGAATTAAGTCATAGACCTTAGGTATTGGTCCTAATAAACCACCCAACTAGGTCCCCCGCAGCAATAAATTTCAAATCCAGGTACCTTTTTCTGTTTTGCGGTATCGTTTTTAATGTCACGGTTAGAAAAATTTTCATTTTATATTTTTCCTCATTGACAATGACTATTGATAAAAATAACAACTCACAGCATTGGAGTGAAAGCTGTGAAGGGATTCTTCTAAAAAGTAAAAGCAAAAAGAAGGAAAGAAAAAAAAAGAAAAAAAAGGAAAAAAAAAAACCCTTCTATTCTAAGTTTTTAAGTGCTTATAACCAGTCAAAATATTCTTCCCTCTATATTCCTGATGTTCTTTAATCTTCCTCAAAGAAAAAAAATGAACTTTAATCTGATTCTTAAATAAAGAATTATTAGTATGCAGGCTTAAATTGACCTACACCAACAGTTGGAATTTATATATTTATTGCATATAATTTATTATCTCCATTTGAAATTGCCAATAAATCCACACATCTAGGAAATGAATCACTTGCTTCCATCAAATTTAAAATTTCAATACCAAGTAAATCCTCTTGTAGACCAACTGTTTTTTTTCCCACAAATCCCATGCCATATTCCTTTTTCTGTGTAAACAATCATATGCGTTTTAAAACTTCCTTAAGTACATTGATATTTATTTTTTAAGAACACTAAGTATTTTAACACAAACACAGAGAGATGGAGAATGTCTTATATAAAATCTTATATATTTTTAATAAGTCTAAGGTAGAGTTCTTACTCATCTATTTTAGAATAAGTGAATTAGATTTTATCATGTCTTTTATATTTAAACAAATATTAGCTAATACAATAATACCCTTTTGGTAAATCTAATTCACTCTCTTTTTAAATATATGAATTAAATTTCAACATTGTCAGCATAGAATTAAATTTCAGTGATGCTGAGTCGTTCCACATTGGTAAGGTGTGATATTGAGAAGAGGTTTATCACTTATTCCGCGACACTAACTACCCACATGCAGTTTTGGTGTTGGCGTATAAGTGTATTTCTTTATCTCATCTCCTTTTCCTATATATGTGTGTGTTTCTCAACAAAAAAAAAAAAACCCTTAATAACTCTAATTAATTTATTCTTAAAAAAAAACATCAGAGGATCCTAGTCTTAGCATCGTTTAAAATAATATTTGAAATCTCAAGAAGGTTTTTTTTTTTTTATTGAAATTTTCAACTTATGACGTCTACTCCTAATGATAATTCTTTATCATCAGGCTAAAACACTAATCAGCTTTTGGTGTAGGTAGAAATTGAACCCTAGATATTTTATTCAATCATCAAAGATTTTACCAATTGAACTAACTGAAATTCACAAATCTCAAAAAGTTAGATAAGTTTGGAAGAGATAAAATTAAGTTAAAAAAAATTTTGGTTACTTCAAAATTTATTGAAATAAACAGGTTTATCTTTAAACTTTTGCAGGAGGGAAGAGTTTATTTTTATTGTCCAATTACACTAACTATATAAATATGTATCCACATTCTAACTTGTCCAGTTTGATACCCGACACAAGTCGTGTGGCTTTTAGAAATGCATTTTCGAATTTTTTTTCCTCGTAATGATAAAGTGTTTGTTTTAAGTTTTAACATTCTAATTGACCTCGCGCCCATTGTATTCTGCAAAAGCAGCCACGTGTTATGAGTCAGGATCTTTTTTTTTTTTTTTTAACACTACTTATCAAATAGACTTTGGCACTGTTTACTGAAACAGAGGATCAGCCAATCAAAACCTACCAGAAGCACCAATCCCATTCTTGTAAATATCTAATACCCACAAGGGCATTAATTAGTTGCATATTAACCCCAAGAAACCTCATCTTTCCCAGAGTAGAGTAGTAAAGTCGGACCCACTTTTTGTCTGCTGCACTAGCCAATTAATCACTACTTAAAATAGGAAAAAATACTAATTTTTTGTAGATAAAATCATAAACTATTTAATTAATCATTTTAATTTGAGAGTTAACACTAACAACTATAGCTTACAAGATTGGTACTTGTCAAGTTTGTTGCGATTGTTGATGTTGCAGTAATGCAGGCTTGTCTATATAAATATTGACTATTATTTGATAAATCAGTAGGGTTTTGAAAACATTATTATTTTATTGCAGTTAACATGATTTGTTGGGATAATTGATATATAATAATATGATACAGTATTATCTTAAAAATGATATTTGTAACGGTAACAGCGCGGGCTCAAAAGTAAAAAGAATCTCATTTTAGTCCTAACTTACCACTTAATAAGCTTTTATTTTGACTAAACAACTTAGTGAGTTGTGAAAAATAATAATTCGTTGACGTAATAAATTTTGTAATATTTTTCATAATTATTAAAATGGCGGAATAGCCAGGATCGAAAGATAAAAGTTGATAATATTGTAATAATTGCAGTTAGCGAACTCAATAGTTTAAGAAAAAAAGTTGTGAAATTTATCTGAATTATTAAATGAAAAATATGTGTCTGTTACTTTGTAGCATTATTCATGATAAATACGTGTTAGACTTTTCAAATTGTTAAATAGGTTAAAAATATATATATATTTTTAATATATGTAGTTCCAAAAGCAAGGAAGGTGTAGAGAATCTAGAAATACTCATTTCTTTTCATTACCTCAAAACCCAGAAATGAATTTCACTTATTTATAATATATATATATATATATATAGATGTACAAAGAAATAGAGTGTGTTTGTAGAGAGAGAAAGAGATAGAGAGAGAGAAGTGAAGAAAAAGCAGAGAATAAAAAGACCGGATGTTGACAAATTTCATGTCACTGTTCTTAGAAGGTCGTTTGTTTGTGTGAAGATTTCTTATCTGGGATCTCTCTCTCTCTCTTTCTCAGTCTTTCTCTCTCTAAAAAAAAAAAAAAAGGAAAAGAAATTTTTTTCTGTCTCTCTCTCTCTCTCTCTAAACTCCCATTTCTTTGAGAGAGAAAGAGAGTGGCCCAGCAGATCGAAATCTCCACCTTTTCTTCAATCTGTTGACGATCTAAGCTTCTTCAATGGTGTTGCAAAACACCCACTTTGTTTTTTGCTAAGTAATTGTTGCTGTTTTTATCTTTAGTTGTTGCTTTGGTCTTAGTGATGAGAGAGAGAGAAGAGAGAGTCTTGGTGACTCTTTTTTTATTTATTTCAATTTTCCATGATGTGGAGGTTTTTTGTTGAAATGATTCAATCCAAGCTGGATTCTTGAGGAGATAGGTGATAAGAGGATGTGGGTCTAAGGTAAAATTTTGTATCTTTATATTTCTTTAACTTTCTAAGTAAATTGATTTTGTGGTTTGTTTTGCCTGATGATTTGGTTAATTGGTTTTACTTTGTTTTGCTATTTTTGAGTGTGCTAAATTGTTGGCTATTTCTTTGGCTTTGTATTTGTGCATTTGTTATTGTTGTTTCATTGCAGCTTATACACTTGACCGATTTTCCTTTTTGATATTTAATTATGTGCCTTTTTAAAATTAAAAAAAAAAAAATTATTGAATTGGTTGGATGGGTATCAAGATTCGATTGGTGATATAGTACTTGTTATGGTAGGTAGTGCTGTTAATATTTTCTTATAATGGCTAATTTTAGATTGTAACTAGATAGGATCTGTTCTATTCACTTTGATTACTGATGTAGATTCCTTTTTAGTCTTAAGGCTTCTTAAATTTCAGTATGTTGGTTTTTTAATTATTTTTTGGGTTCGATGTTGAGATTTGTGTGATATGAAAAGCCTATGGTGATTAAGTATTGCATTCATTGTAGATTAAATTTTTGTGAAGGAAACAATTCTATGGGTTCAATTTCATTATGGTTTTCATGGAGGTTTTCTTATGATGAGCGTTTGGTCTTGTCAATATATAACTTTGAAACCTGACCACTTAAATTGGATTAAGCTGTTGCACATTTCCATTGTATTTATGGTATTATGGAATTGTTCCTTAAGTTTCTTGTGACTTCCCCAAGTCAATGAGAAATATATATTGGTATTCTTGGAGAGCATTATATTGAATTTGGTCTGAGTGTAATGGTCAATATCAATGTGGCATGCGAGAAGGTACTTTTGTATTATTGTTTTTATTGTTATGAAAGCAAAGTATCGGATATCAGTTGAAGTGTTGGTCCATGATTGTATTTATAAGTATAGATGCTTTATGAGCACTACTAATTATTGTAAGCATGTTCATTATATGCAGAATGCATACTTTTTATCATCATTTATTCATGCTAAGGAAAGTACGTTTACGTTTTTCCTTTGATGGTGCAAGAACTTCTAATATTTTACCATGTTTCCCCTTTATATATGCTCTTAGATAACACATCTTCTTTGCATGATGTGTAGCTGGATTTTGGCATAGGGTGCTTCAGATAGTTTGATGTTGTCGTGCTCTCTTTCTCCCTCATTCCCCTCGCGTCCTCAACAACCACCCCCCCCCCTTCTTAAAAAAAAAAATTCTCTATTCCTTCTAGGCCAATCTAAAAGAGGTGACATTATTCTTCTAAGTTTCTTGAAGTACTTAGATTGTAGATTCTCTTTATGCTTAATATGAAGTTTGCGGAGGGAAGAGATTCTTGAATTTCTTGAGTAAAGAGGAATTAGGATGACTTCTGCTGTATTAATTTGCATTTTAGGTCTATAAGGTCATGTGATGTAGGGGATGGAGTTAGTGAATGTGGAATAACATAATTTAGGAGTTGCTCGTCGAAAAAGATTTAGAATATGAAATTTATAAATAGATATAGAACGAAGAAGCAAGCGATCAATGTGTATATAGCTTAACTAGGAACTTGAACCGTTAAAATATTACTGGGAAAAATCTTGGAAAATATTTGGAAATGGTAAGGAAGACAAATAAAAGTGATGTTTTATGTGGATAAAATGTGATGTCTGTCCTCATACAAAATGAAATCTTGTGTCTAATCAAGCACACCCTTGAACTAGTGTCACCTTTTATGTTTCCACTTCCTATAAACATGCCTAATGGTTCATTTAGTTCCTGCAGCAATCATAGCTTGCTTTTCTAGTTGTAGATTGCACTTGCATGAAGAATTAAGTCAATTCAAGTGTCACAGCCATTTATCCATCAATTCATTCTCCAGACTTTTGTGGTCTGTGCATGTTACAGTACTTGGCTGTGTTTGGGCACAAACATTCAGAGGATCATCATAAACATATCAATCACTGCAAAGCATCTAATGGCTTCATAGTGGCCTGTGCTGTGTTTGATTCCTTTTGTTTTGGGATTGGGGTAGGGTGATGATTCATGCAATAGTGATGGTTTATGGGTGCTAAAAAAGCAGTTTCTATAAGCGAAGATTGTAAAAGTTTATCTTTTTTGAAGATATCAAATGAAATTTGTTTTCTACTATGAGAATTTGTAGAAGAAAATTCTTGTTTTCTTGTATGTATATAGATATCAGCCAATGTTGTTGGTTTCTTGATTTTCTTACTAAAAACTACAGTGAGCAGTTCTGCTAATTGGGAAACTTTACATGAAAGAAGATAGTTATTGTTACTTCTATGTCTTTCTTTTTCTTTTTAAAAAATAAATATTTCTTCTATAATTGTTATGCATGCTATGTTTCATTGTAAAAATACTTCTTCAGTGATTTTCAGGAATGGGAACAAAAGTGCAGTATAAAAGTTATTGGCCAGAATATAATCCAATGAGGGATCTGAATGAGAATTCTAACAGTTGTAGCTGGCCCCATTATTATGGAGATAAAACAATAGCAAATGGGCAGTATTTTAATGGCTTTTCGCCGAGAGCTTCCACAGATCTATATCCACCTTATGATAAGGATGTATTGAAGAAGACAATGCTTGAGCATGAGGAAATATTCAAAACTCAGGTATTTAAATATTTTTTGGCCCCTGCAGATACTTAAGTGCGTTTGGATTAGCTTTTTGCTTATTTGCTGAAAGTGGGCAAAAGTACATGTACCTAGGAAAAGTGAGCTTTAAAAAACTTTACATGAACAAATAAGCTAAATAAACTCCCCCAATAAGTTAAACCAAATGCACATTAGTGGTTCAATCAATTGGGTCTATTTAGTTTGTGTAGAGGACCTTATTTTGATATGGTTAATCAAAGTTAAGTTGAGTCTTGTTTTCTTATCTACTCTATTCAAATTGTAAAAACTTGGGTTATTAGATATATCTGAATTTCTGTCATCATCCAGGTGAATGAACTGCATCGCCTTTACAGAATACAGAGGGATTTGATGGATGAATTCAGGAGGAAAGAACTGCATAAAAAACGGATGCCTATTGAGACATCGTTATCATCAAGTCCCCTAGCATCTCAAATTACATCTGAGGACGCTAGGAGATGGCATGTCCCCAGCTTCCCTATGGGGAACTCTGCTTGTGCTAGACCATCTATTACTGTTGCTGAGGATATTCATTCTCCTATGAGTTCAATGAAATTTCCATCCCAAAATGGGAGCATTTCAAAGGATTTAGAGATGCAGGATTCCAGACCCACAAAGGTTAGAAGAAAATGTTTGATCTCCAACTTCCAGCTGATGAATACATTGATACTGAAGAAGGGGAACAGTTCAGTGAAGAAAAAGTATCTGCCATGTCAGGTAGTGTCTCTAATAGAAATCATAAAGTTGCTCCTGACAATGGTGTAAAGCTGTTTCGTGACAACGGTGGGAAGACTGGCTTTCAAGGAGATGCTTTGACATCTGATTCACGTTTAAAGAGCAGAAATGGTTTGGCTGACTTAAATGAGCCTATTCAGCTTGAAGAAACAAATGCTTCTGTATATGTTGATCTTCTGGGCCGTGGTGCCTGTCTCCAGGAGATTCAAGGCCCTGATATGTCTGCTAGACCAAACTCACAGCTTCTAAGTTTGCCAAAGGGAATTTCTCTCAACTCCCATCATGGAAGCGATAATGGGACTCGAGACAACCGGCACTTAGAGAACAATGGAAATGCAAAAGGATGGTTTTCCCATGTGCTTGAAGCAGGTATAATTTCTTCATCAAGTTGGATCAGAATTCCTTAACTTGGTCCTCTTTGAATCTGCATTTTCCCTTACTTTGTTCTGCTTTCGCCATTGTACCTCACAAGCTTACAAATACAGTCACTTAATCCTGTTTTTAAAGAAAGTATTTGCAGTTTTATGTTTTTAATTTATCCTGACTGTTTATAATTTAGAACTAGTTTTTCTTACACAATTATCAGGAATATAAACAGAGAAAGCTAGGATAAAGCCAAAGAACTTAGATTGAAGTTCTTGGAGTGGAAGGATCATAATATTCTAAGATTACAATAGAACATGCATCTAGTTGGCAAGAAAATTTTGAGCTAGGTAAATAAGGAGTTTTAGGGACTTCCTGAGCAAACCATCAGTTTAGAACAATATTTTTTAAGTTACATGTCTGGTAGGAATGTTCCATTGGGTTAGATAATTTTTCATATGGCTGTGATTTTATTTTCAGGGAATGGGAAAAGCAACGTGAAATCTACTTCTCAAGGTCTTCAACCTGAAATATCTTCCCAACCCTTGCAAGTTTTGCTTAACAAAGCTCATGAACCTTCTGCTTACTATCTAACTGATCAAAGCAAGGCAGGATTGTGGAGTGAAAGAACAGTTTGTGGTTTGGATATGACTGATAGAAGTCGTGAGATCTCCAGTAATAAGCATCTGGGGTCAACTGTGGCCTCTCATATACCTAGTCCATATCCTATTGCTCCTTCCGACTTGTCCAAGTCTTGGTCTCACTCGGTTTCATCTTGGGAAAATTCAAGTAGTAACTTAAGCCAGAAGTCAATGTCAGTTCAAAAACAACCATGTTTGAACCCATCTGCTACCTTGAGTAAGAGTTCTCAATCATCAGTTCAAAGCAATGGATTTTTGGGAGATGCCTGGCATCTCAAGAGCAATTCTAGATGTAACCCAGGTTTTGGAAGTGAAGTTCCTAACAGAAATGGATTTTACCAAGGGTCCTCATCTGGCTCGAAGGAACTACCAATTCACCTTTCATCAATCAGCTACCTGAACTGCAGTAATGATAATAATAGAGCTCCTGCCCAGTTGATTAATAATGGTTTAGCAAAGTGCTATAAAGGTTCAGATTGCACAGACATGAAATCTGTCAAAGACGAGAACTATGTGGTGCTTTCAAACAGTTCTACCAACAAAGTACCTCCGCAGCAAGGTTTTGATGGAGGACAAAGGCACGAAGACAATCTTGCAGCCTTGCCATGGCTAAGACCTAATTTTGCTCCTAAGAATGAGGCCTCCAATGCCGGGAGGATTTCAAACAAAGAGGATCTGAGTTTCTTGCAATCCTCACCAAACCAGTTGCCCAACAAAAATGAAATTGGGAAGGGGGCTAATCAAATTTTTACCCAGAATGTAAAATCATTTTCATGTTCTAATGATGTTGAAGTGAAGAGGATTGAAATAGTTGACTACCCAAGTAATAAGAAAATTCTTGGGTTTCCTATCTTTGAAAAGTCTCATATATCTAAGAATGAGTCGTATTCTTTCACCTCCCCTTCTGTGTCCCTTCCTCTCCTATCAGAAGGTGAAGTTGTGGAGAATAATGGGAAGAATAGAGTCCTTGATATAAACTTGCCTTGTGAACCTGCAGTTCCTGACTTGGGCAATCAGATAGCAACAGAAATTCTGATTAAAGATAAGAAAAGAGATGCAAACGTTTCCAGTCTCAGACATAACATTGATTTGAATTCCTGTATAAGTGATGATGAAGCATCCTTGGCACCTTCTACTCCAAGCGCTCATGTGAAGATTTCAGCAGGGATAGACTTAGAAGCCCCTGTAGTTGTTGATGCTGAGGAGGATGTCATTCTTGAAGAAGCTGCAGAAAAGCAGCTTGATCCTCCTTTACCATCGCCAAAACACAAAGCTGAGAAGCCATTGGATGAACTTATGGTGGTAGCGGCTGAGGCAATGATTGCCATCTCATCTTCTGTTCTGCACAGTCAGATTGATAATGCCACTTGCAATGAATCAGAAGCTTCTATGATGGACCGTCTTAATTGGTTTGTGGAGATAGTTTCCTCGTGCGGAGATGACATTGAGAGCAAGTTTGATACTCTTTTGGGAGTCAAAGATGGTGAGGATAATGAAGAATCTTCCTCTGAAGGGAGTGATTACTTTGAGTGCATGACGTTAAAACTAATGGATACTAAGGAAGAAGATTATATGCCTAAACCTCTGGTTCCTGAAAACCTAAAGCTGGAGGACACTGGAACCACTTTAGTACCAAATCGGCCAAGGAAGGGCCAGGCAAGGAGAGGGAGACAGCGGAGGGACTTCCAAAGGGACATCCTTCCAGGCCTTGCTTCTCTGTCAAGGCATGAGGTAACAGAAGATCTTCAGACATTTGGGGGGCTGATGCGAGCAACAGGTCATTTGTGGCATTCAGGATTGACAAGGAGGAGCTCTACTAGAAATGGGTGTGGAAGGGGGAGGCGGCGGTCGGTGGCAAGTCCCTCACCTACCGTGCCAACAAGCCCCGCTTGCACTCCGCTAATACAGCAGCTTAATAATATTGAAGTGGGTCTGGAGGATAGAAGCCTAACAGGGTGGGGGAAGACAACTAGACGACCCCGCCGGCAAAGATGCCCTGCAGGTAATCCTCCATCTATCCCTTTAACCTGATCAATGGGAAGAGTCTTTGATTTATTAATTTAGAATTTTATAGAGGCAAGTGAGGAGTTGTTTCTCTGGCTTTAGGGGATGAGGTTGTTCTGAGCCGTCAGGACTGCCTTTTGTACATTTCTTTGCTCAAAATTTGGGCTTGCTTGATTATCTGTCTTTGAGTGGTTACCAACTTTGTATTATCATAAATAATGTTGTATAATTTCTTCCGGGATATATAATAGCATTCCTTCACTTGGTGTGTGCACAGCTACCGTTCTTGGTTCTAGGGGTGGTTTTCTCATTATTAGTTTTTGCTACTTCATATTTGCTTGTCCAATTGCCAGGGTTGTAATAAATATGTATGGCTAAGAATGTCAAGTTGAAGCATGCTAATATGTGGAAAAACAATGGATTCCTCGAAAGGTTTAGGAGAGATTTTTGGGACTATAGGTGGCAAATCTTGATTAGTTTGTTGAGGATCCATAGTTGATCCCAAATTTTTGGGACAAAGTTTTTGTTTTTTTTTGGTTGTTTAGGAGAGAGATTTCTTATGGAAAATGGATGTCCTATGGACTACGTTTTCCACATGTAACATTGATTTTTAAGTCACCTTGAATCTGATGAAGAGCCAAAATTCATGGCCAACAAACTTCACTTATCTAAAATGATTGTGCTGCAAAGTGTTTTACAATGTGTTGACTATAATCAGCAAGATTATGTAAATGGCATCATGTTCCACTTTTCTGATAAACCATTCGCTTAATATCGAAGAATTCTTTGCTACCAACATAATGAGAAAAGTACATTCAATGGAAAACATTGTTGGCCCAATTTTCATTCCTCCATGCCAAAGAAACAATAATAATGAACATGCTGCGTTGGGAAATGATTTCCACTAACTTTTTTTACTTTCATTTCCCTCGTCCCATAAAAAATCAACAAGTGGGAAACTATTTTGCGGGTCAGCCATAAATGACCAGCTGTTCCAAAGTTTTGGATTTAACCAAAAAGTGGTACAATGTTTGTGCAGATATGCACAGGTAACACGAGCCCATGTAGCCAAACACTGTGGATGGGTTGCCTAACATAGTGTTTGGTGGTGATAAAGCGGTCTTAATTCATTGTCTGTCCCTTTGCATAAGAAAGTTCCGGCTGAACTGGTCCACTTGAATAGTTGAACCAACAAAAACATTGTTTAGTGTGATTCTAAGTACTTCCATTACCTCTCCTTTTTAGAAAAGGGCCTCAGTTGTCGGTTTTCTCCATTTGAATATGTTGATTGCACTTTGAATATGTTGATTGCACTATTGCACTTGTTGAGGAAGAATAAGGGGCACTCTGACGTGGGTTCCAAGTAACTCAATTGATAAAATTTTTGTTAGTTGAATAAGAAAGATAAGGTTCAATTTTCACCTACACCAAAAACCGATTGTTGTTTTAGTTTAATGATAAAGAGCTATCATCAAGAGTAAACGCTATAAGTTAAAACTCTCAAGAAAAAAAAAAGTGCACTATGTTAAGAAGGAATTAAGCATTCAAAAGTTAATAAATAAAAGAAAAGGTTAACTGATGTCTTAAGGATGTTAATTTAAATAACTATTTTAGGCTTGAGGACATTAATTTAAAAAACTAATTTAGAAACTATTTTTTGGTAAGGAATTATGAATTTTTATATTTTTAATAAAAGTTATGTCAATTTTTTTTAAAAATTACTTACTAAAAGTTGCACTAAAGTAACTATTAACATGAAAACCCATAAAAAAACAAAAAAAACCATTTAACTAAATGTTGCTCGACTCCCTAATTGGTCAATTGCAATTAAAAAAAAAATTTGCTTTAATTAATGCACATCAACACTCATTAAGAGTATTTTTTGTTTTAAAAATGAATTGTGTAAAAATATAACTGTATGTAATGCTCGTTTATCATTGTGATTTGAAATTGCACTCAGCTTTTAAAGTACGTTATTTTTTTAACTTCTATTTTTTTCTAGATAAAAAGTGAGTTTTAAAAAGTTATGTCTATGTTTGGCATTATAATAGGAAGAATAACTTCAATTATAGTCTTTAAGTTCACATATAAAGTTTTAACTAAAAATCTCTTTTAGTGTTTTAAGTAGTCATATTTGTAGACATTTAGAGCACAATAGTCAATTGTAGGGTCCCCCCCCCCCCCCCTCTCTCCTCTCTCTCAAGCTCTCAATTGTAGCACCTCCTATTAAAGCTATTTTATCTTAATTGTCACTAAAGAGCTTTATCCTTCTTAAAGCACTCTTAGATCTCTTCTAAAATCAAAACTAGACAAAAGCCTTAATTTAAGTTAGAAAAAAAAAATATTGAAAGTTTAAAGCCTTATTGTCCACTCTTCAAGACCAATAATCTTCATAATCATATATATATATATATATTTAAAATCATATAGAAAGAGAGAATGTGAAGGCACGCGAGTGAGAAGGCGCGTGGAGGGGTGACATTCCGTGCGGCATAGAACGAGAAAATCTTTTCTCAATTGTACGCTGTGGTTGTGTGGTATGTGCGGCTTTTTACATAATAAAATATATTTACATATGCGTCAGGCGTGTCGGTGTCTGAGTTGATTTTAAGACTTTTTTTTATTTATTTATTTTTTTTTAATTGTACTGTGGTCTTCATCAAGTCCTCTCTTCCCCTAGATACTCTCCCAACCAATCACAATTCTTTCTAAACTCTCTCTCTCTCTCTCTTTTCTTTTTCTTTTGTCTTTTTTTTCTCTCTCTTTTCCTTATCGTCATGCAAAAAAGCATATAAACCCATCCCACTTTCAGTGCTGCTCCTGCTTCTTCTACTTATCTGTCCTTTTCTTGGACCTAATATTACGTTACTTCCCTTTTCATTTTTCTTATTATTTTTTTTGGCTTTGGGCCCCTCCCTTTGCTTGTATTGTCCTTTTATATGTTCCTATTTCTCTTGAAGATTCTGGGTTCCAATCATATTTTATGCTCTCAACTCTTGCTTTCTAGCGTTTTTGGTGGAGATAAGTACAAGCTTATATGGATCTCCTCTTTCCGTAGGCTCCAACCCAGCAAATAGGATGCCATTATAATCATGTTTAGGTAAAAGATGCTAACTTAAGTCTTCTCTTATCCATTTTTTATTGAGTTTGAATTTAGTAAAAATGAGGTGTAAAACTCATGTTTTACCTCATCCAATAGGAGATTACTACATTAGTATATTATTTAAAATTTAATACATCTTATTGTACCTAATAATATCTCAATAAACTTTCATTTTGGTTGGATTTATATATAGATATTAGAATTGATTTGGTATGGTTATACTTATTTTTAAATATGCGATAAGGTGACGTGACATGTTGAGATTGGAGGGGTAGATACGGGTTTTACAACACGTCTTTATAAAATTTAATTTCTTTTTTGATTATCAAGTAGGGGAATTGAACCCATGCATTTTAGTTGAAAATATTAAAATATGTCAATGAAATTAAGGTTATTAGTTCGTACTTGTTTTATATTTCTCTTTTTTGATTCATTCTATGTTTTTTATTCCTTGAACATGCCTAACACACCATCAATATTGGCACCGATTGGGCATTGGAGAACTCTTCACCTATAATTTGACTAGAAAATATGGTATGTGTTTCAGTCCATTGAACATAACATTAAAATACATTTTGAAATGTATGCAAAATGCAATTTTATATGAGCATTTATCTTTCCTTAAACCAAACCATTTATTTTATTTAGAGGTGTCACGCACAAGCACTCATGCCTATTAATAAGACTTTTTTTTTTTGTTTTATTTGAAAAGAAGATAAGGATGATGTAGGGAAATGAACTTCTATTTTTTTTTTTGGGGGGGTAATTTAAAAAGTAGTAATTCTTTAATTTTTCCCCCCCTAGCTAGCTCCCATATCTTTCTGATCTATCTTATTTTAACCTTATTTTACAAAATATATATAAAGATAGCAAGTTATAGAATCCTACCTAAATGAGATCATATTAAATTATATATGCATTGTAAAAATTAATGCTTATTAGAGGCCCAAAAAGAGGGTGGGATTATAAGAACTTCCTCGTATAAGTTCCAATATAACTTGATTTCAAAGTCACTAAGATCCAACAACGTAAGTGAGGACGTAAATCCCAACCAAATCACATAAAAATAAACATTTTTCATAGGTCACTCACCCTTGTCTATATCTTCTTTTATAACTCAAGCATGAGATAATCTCCGCTCAGTGCCGGCTCAATGGGTGAGCCAAATAGTCAATTGCTTAAGGCCTCTAATAAAAAAAAGTTCCTAAATTTTTACCAATAGAGATATTCTTGTACTAATAGAAATATTAATTAAGTCGTAAATATTCACCAATAAATAAAAAGTAGTTTTTTATCAAAGAAAAACCAGTTAAAGAAAAATATTTTCATTGGATGGGTCAATCATTTAATCTTTCACACATAAATGTTAAAAAAACTTATCAATCTTACACTAGTAAATAAATTTATACTCAAATTCTATTAGAAATATCAAATATATAACTTTATTAAAATTTTCAATCATAAATTTTTAGTATTTGGTTACTTCATCCAATAAACAACATTTATTTTAGTTGTATAGTCATTAAGTAATGCAATGAGTTCATTTTAATTTGTAATTTTTTTTTCTAAAAAAATAGATTTTAAATGAAAAAAAAAAACCAAAAGTTAAATAAATATTCTATTAATATTCAAAATATAAGAATAAACCCCACTTAAAGTTGCCGCCTTAGGCTTATAGTACCTTGACCCGGCCCTGTCTTCACTTGTAACCTAGAAAGTTTTCTTTGAATTGCCAACCTTTATTTAATTATTTTTCATGATCCTATTCTTTACTTGAAAATGCAGTTACGACTAATTAGTTTTTGCAATTAAATTAATGTTGACTTTGTTATAGGTGTTGGAAGCAAGAACAAATAATAAAAAACCATTTTATATCATTTTTCTCTTTATATTTCTTAGGAAAGCAATAATTCTACTGTATTAGGTCACCTCCTGGACTCTTGTTTGAAGAAATAAAGAATTCTAAACAAAGTAGCTAATCCTTCATTTTGATTCTCTAAAAATAATAAAAAAATATAAAAAAACTAAGCTTTCATTTTAGCCGACCTAGCAAAAGATAATGGATGCAGATTGTAACTTTGACGAAGAAATTTTAGATGATGACCTTCTTTTGATAAATCTTGATTTATAATTATTATATTATCGTCAAAATATTCAATATTAATATTATTTTTATTATATACTAATTATAAAAATATTATTTAACTTATTTTTTTACGACGTGCAAAGTAAGTTTCGCATTCTCATTGCCTTCTTTGTCCCCTCCTTTTAGCTATCTTTCTGGTCAAACGATTTTTTTCTCTTTACAAAAAGCATTGTAGAAAGAAAGTTTAGATTTCAATTCAATATAAAAAGGTAAAGATTGAAAGGGTTTGAGTGAGGATAAGTATTGTCTTCAAAGAAAAAAAAATTATCACAAGACGCTAAAAAGAATAATATGATATAAAAATAAAATACACAGTCAATTATTATTCATTCAGACATTCATTGGCAAAAAGAAAATTAAGAAAAATCTGGAATAGCCTGTTGTAATAAAGTTGTCTTTATCATTTATATTGTACGATAAAGTTATATCATTCAATGACAAACACTGACAGAATAAGCGTGAGAAATTGGGACAACTAATTGCAATACAGGTAGCATCATAGCCAGTTGGTGAGTGTCGAAAGCAATTTAATATTGTCAAGCATTTATGCTCTATACGATTTGTTTAGCCATGTGTATAGTACACAGCCACATGTTCTTCACATACCTTAGAAAATTATTTGAATTTATCAGCAAATTAATTGTATTTATATATTATATTTTCACAAATCTTTGGTCTAACAATATTTACGAAAAATGATATATTTATAACATTTTTATAATATTTTTACAACAAATTCTAAGTGGGTTGTTATTATTAGGGCAAAAAAATCATCTTAGCGTTAGATTTAAATTTGAACCAACAACAACTAACCATTTGTGATTTGTTGTGAAAATATTGTGAACGTAGTATTTTTCTAATATTTAATCTTGATTGAAGATTCTATCTTCTACTTAAAAAAAAAAAATCTATTTATGTTGACAATGACTGCAATTAGTTTTGATTTCAAAATTTTGAGGTTGACTATGAATCTTCAATAAATTAGAATTGGTCATATGTATTATTTTCCTCTATTTTATTACGTTTGAAATTACATTCTTTGTTACTTTTTTAATTGATAAGTTGTTCTACATTTTTTAATTGAGAAGTATTACGCTTACAATACTTTCAGAATAAATTCTAAGTGACAAGTTATTACTGGTTCTAATATAAGTCCACTATTGAAATTATTTTTTTGCTTATTCGTAACGGCCAATAACAACTTTTCACTTAAAATTTTTTGTGAAAATATTGTGAACATAATATTTCTCTTTTTAATTCTCTTGACTTATCAATAAATATGAATAAATCATCACAAGTGATAAAACTATTTAAACCTTATTTTTAAAAAAATTATTGAAATTAAATAAGTTTAAAATTCTTTGATTCTTTTAATAAAAATAAAAAAGAAAAATAAATAGAAGGAAGGCCCATTAAAAAAACTCATGGACAGCCCATTTGACCTAGTGTAGTAGCCCAATCAATTAAAGACAAAACGGGGACATTGCCTAGGGTTAAGTGCTGAGGTTTTTTCTTTTAGCCCGGCCTAATATAATTCATTGATTGGTCAACGTCCTTATGGCCCAGCCCATGGGCCAAGTAAGAAGTAGCAGCCTGGCCCGGCCCAACGGGCCATGTGTCGAGGTTTCCCAATGACATTATGGGCCCGGCCCATGGGGCAAGTAAAAGAAGCTGCCCGGCCCAGCCCATTGCACACCTTTGGCAAAAGTCAAACCAGCAATATTCTTGGCAGAACAGGAAAACAATGGGGGGAGTGTCGAAGCTTTTTCTCTCCAACAATTTCAGATGACCAAAACATACCAATGAAACTGATCTCCACTCTGCGTACCCACATCTCTCTGAGTCTCACCAAATACCTTCACTTTTCATGGCGCACTTTCACCTATGCACCCACCCATCACTATCATCAGCAACCCTTATCAGAACTGCCCGAACTCGCTCACACCTTAGCTTCCATGCACTCCATCTCTTCGTACCCGTGGTTTCCTCTTCTGGGTATTTGCCGAAACATCGATTCTCTCAAGAAAGTCCACGGCTTGCTCATTGTGCATGGCCTCACCGGTGAGCTTCCGTGCGATACTAAGTTGGTTAGTATGTATGGTTCGTTTGGGTACGTTGGCAATGCGCGTTTGGTTTTTGATAAGATAGAGAACCCAGATTTTTATTCGTGGAAAGTGATGATCAGGTGGTATTTTTTGAATGATTTGTATGAGGACATTATTGGGTTCTTCACCTGTTTGAGAAAATGCCTCAGAGAGTGTGATAATGTTGTGTTTTCGATTGTGTTGAAGGCGTGTTGTGAATTGAGGAATATTAATGAGGGGAGGAAGGTACATTGCCAGATTGTTAAGGTTGGGAGCCCTGATAGTTTCGTGTTGACGGCTCTTGTGGATATGTATGCGAAATGTGGAGAGGTTGGGAGTTCACGTGAGGTGTTTGATGAAATTCTTGATAGAAATGTGGTTTCATGGACGTCGATGATTGTGGGGTATGTGCAGAATGATTGTCCGGAAGAAGGGTTGGTCTTGTTTAATAGAATGAGAGAAGGGTTAGTTGAAGGAAACGAGTTTACTGTAGGGAGCTTAGTCACTGCGTGTACAAAGTTAAGAGCTTTACATCAGGGGAAGTGGGTTCATGGGTATGTGATTAAAAAGGGTATTGAATTTAATTCTTTCTTGGCGACTGCACTTCTAGACATGTATGTTAAGTGCGGGGATGTTAGAGATGCTCGTTCCGTCTTTGATGAGCTTTCTGTTATTGATCTTGTTTCATGGACAGCTATGATTGTTGGGTACGCACAGTGTGGTCATCCCAGTGAGGCATTAAAGTTGTTTATGGACGAGGAGTGGGTTGAAATATTACCGAATTCTGTTACGGCTGCAAGTGTGCTTTCAGCATGCGGGCAGCTAGGCAATTTGGATTTGGGAAGGTCAGTTCATGGTCTGGGGATTAAGCTTGGTTTAGGTGACTCTACAGTGAGAAATACCCTTATAGATATGTATGCAAAATGCCATGCTGTCAGAGATGCTCGTTATATATTTGAAGCAGTTATGGTCAAGGATGTGATTACTTGGAACTCAATGATTTCAGGGTATTCCCAAGTTGGTTCTGCATATGAAGCTCTTGAACTCTTTCATCAAATGATATCAGATTCTATCTCACCTGATGCAGTCACACTTGTTAGTGTTCTCTCGGCTTGTGCTTCCCTTAGTGCTCTTGGAGTAGGTTCTTCACTTCATGCTTTCTCCATAAAGGAGGGCATACAATCATCTAGTGTCTATGTTGGCACTGCACTTCTAAACTTCTATGCCAAGTGTGGGGATGTGAAGTCTGCTCGTATAGTGTTTGATGGGATGGCAGAGAAGAACAGTATCACATGGAGTGCAATGATTGGTGGTTATGGAATGCAGGGGGATGGTAGTGGGTCCCTTGCACTTTTCAGTGATATGTTGAAAGGAAATTTAGAGCTGAATGAAGTGATCTTTACAACTATATTATCAGCCTGTAGCCATACAGGGATGATTGGGGAGGGCTGGAGGTGTTTCAATTTGATGTGCCAGGACTATAATTTTGTTCCTTCCATGAAGCATTATGCATGTATGGTAGATCTATTAGCTCGTGCTGGCAGGCTTGAAGAAGCCTTGGATTTTATTGAGAATATGCCAATTCAACCAGAAGTTAGTGTGTTTGGATCTTTTCTCCATGGATGTGGACTCCATGGAAGGTTTGATCTTGGAGAAGTGGCAATCTGCAAAATGCTAGAGTTACATCCTAATGAAGCTTGTTACTATGTACTCATGTGTAACTTGTATGCTTCAGATGGAAGATGGAGTCAGGTTAATCAGGTGAGGGAGCTGATGAAGCAAAGAGGATTGAGAAAGTCCCCTGGGTGTAGCCAAGTGGAGATGGATATCAGTGATGATATCTCACTTCCCCAATTTGCAACACTCCGGTAGTTATATGCTTTATCATACATGCACACCATAAAATGATAAGGAGCTTTCAAAGCTGTAAGGCTTGTTGTCACCAACTTGAATGCAATTTTTGTGGGGTTGTATAATAGAAGGTTCAGTGCTTTCAGAAATTGACATTCGACTGTTGCCAACTGCCTTGCTCCACCATGTTGAAAAGTATCAGAGAGATGACTTGGAAGTTGGAACAGTTACTTTACGATGCTCTAAAGTATACATACTACTAACACCATGATGAGATAAACCACAGGAACTCAAGACACAGGTATCTATCTAAGAAATACATTTTTTGGCTGGGTATCAAATTATTTACTAAAATAGTAATGATTGTAGGCTTTATATTTTATTTTATTCTAATTTATAGATATCATGAGTAGAGTTAGGACGTTGGTGGGATGGTAAGTGTCCTCTCCCCAAGTGATATGTTGTGTGGAAACAACTACCTTTGAGAATTAGCTTCCTCGGAATTGGGGATGAAGCTGCCTACCAACTAACTTTCTTAGACCCCATAAAAGCAGTTTTATGCACCTTTTCTTAAGGTAACAAGGGTATCTTCTCTTGTAGGCGAGACTATTTCCTCGACACATGGAAGCACATCTACCTACATGTGCCAAGTATACCTGAGCAAGTCTTATGGGGCTGGCTGTGATGGCCTGATGGGAGATGTTGAGCCTTGGACCTCTGCTTTATGAGTTGGCTAAAAGAGTCACATTCTTGTTGTGAAGATTCTTTCTGGCTTCTGCAACCTCAACATATAATAACCCTGGATATAACTTTCTGAAAGTCTTATGCTTTTACAATAAATGCATAAGACCACCTTATGTGATGTTAGGAACCTAGAGAGAGGTTCCTATTGGGGATGGGTATGAATTATAGGAGGATTGATGAGAATTGTAAGGAAATTGACTTAATTTGAGGTAGTCACCTTCCATAGAGAAATAGAGATTAAGAAAGAGAGAGAGATGCATTAATGCACTAAGAAGTTAATTTATTCTTCAATTCATATCTCATATTGGATTACAATCATGTATTTATAGGAGACTAACTCTAATCTCATTGGCTCACATGGCCTCATCCTATTGGTTCTATTATTCTCTATATGCATTAATAATTTCAACATGTGCTAAATGTGATTAACATCCTTGGAATTGTAACTAATTAACTAAATCTCAATACAACAATTATTATCCATATACTTATAGCATTTTTAACATGTGACTACGAAGAATGATACGTACTTTACAATACATCCATGAAAGTGTACGCTGTTTGGAGGTGACAGTCAAGCCTTCAATGTCAGTGGTGACTTCAACGTGATATTGTGAGCCATTGTTCAAGAAGGGTAACACAGAATTGGCATTAGATGGTGGTAAGAGTTGACCTTAAAATATCTATTTATGTGGAAACCTTTGTTTTTTTGAATAAGACTGGGTCCAGACATTTTCCTTTTTGTTATTTTTTGAAATCTTCTAGGCATATTGTATCCCATACAAATATACAATGATTAATTTATTACTTTATATACTGTATCTATTCGCTAATCCAAATTGCACATTAAATATATTTCCTTATCAGCTTGTTTTCTAATTGAAAACTTTTAAATTATTAGGAAATTAAATTACGAATATTAATTATCTATTGTTGTGCATTAATTATTTCTATTAAATGAATTTATATGATTATTTTTATAAACTCTATATAGAATATAATTTTCAGTTGGAATAATAATAATAAATTCAGAATATGACATTCGTACTCATGTCCAATTGTTTTGACAACAATTGTCACAAAAACCATAAAAAATAAATATTTGGGAATTCACTAAAATTAATCTTAATCCTTTAAATTTCCTAATTCTTTTGTGTGTGTGTGTGAGCCTGCGCGTGTATGTATGTATCTAGAAATAACATTGTAGCATGTATTCTATGTAATTAGAAAGATTTCTAGTATAATAAATAAGTTTATTTTGTTATATTAATTATTTTGAGCATAATGAATTTTAATATCATTTTTCTAAGATTTATATGAGAAACAATTGGTTTTTTTTTTTTTTTTTGGCAACAATTGAAACCATATCCAACAAAGAGGGGGAAAATTTTTTAGTAACACACAATCAAGAATGTAAAAAAAGAAGAAGAAGGATATATGCATTTTTTAGTAGGCATGAAACATGCCTATCTATATTAGCTACTATATCATGCAATTTTCAATTTGTAAAAACACACACACACACACACACATATATATAGCATGATCAAATAACTATACTACTTTAAGTATATTTCTATTTTGTCTATATATAAAATAACTAAATATTACAATTTTTACAATGAAATTTATTGAAATATCTTTTTTTATATATCGGTAGTTGTGTGGTGGGGATCTGAATTTTGAATATTTCTATTGGAAATTAAAGTGTCAATCAGTTAAGTTATAAGATTTTTGGTACAACTAATCGAATATTGGAGAAAATTAATAATAATTTGCACCGCACTTCGTAAGGGAACTCAACTAGTTGTTTAGAGAATTTGGATTCAAATCCCCCTCCTCTCCCACTTGTAAAAAAAAAAAAAAAAAATTAAATCCTTAGCAAGTCCTAAATAAAAACAGAAGGTAAGAGAATCAATTCATGTCAGACACTCTTGTCAAGTTTTACCCAGCAAATAGAAGTATCGGTTTCCAAAATATTATGCATGCGGGGGGATGCTTAGGAAAGAAATCAAGAATAACATGTCATAGATTTTGACTTTGGTACCATTCAAATAGTGAAAATTGTATATTCATACATGTTAGAGCAACCACATCAGCTCTTTTAAAAATTTCCTCTATTTTACACAAAAAATCTACCTTTTTTTATTTTACACTATCACCACCTACATCAGTTCATCTATTCTAACTAATTTTTAATTAAATAATTAACTTTATTAAATTTTTTATTATTTCTCTTTTAACTACCTATATACATACCCGCCTCATTCTCTCTCTACTCATCTGAAATTGCTCTCTCTCTCTCTCTCTGTGTACCCATTTTCCAGACCACAGCTCCGACGAGCTCCGACCAACAATCCACCACAGCTCTGACGAACTCCGATCCGACGATCCACCACAGCTCCGAGCCACGAGCTCCGATCCGACGATCCACCACAGCTCCGACAAGCTTCGATCCGATGATCCACCACAGCGACGAGCCACGAGCTCCGATCCGACGATCCACCACAGCTCCGACGAGCTTCGATTCGACGATCCACCACAGCGACGAGCGGCGAGCTCCGATCTGACGATCCACCACAGATCCACAATCCACACTCCGATCCGAGCTCCGATCCACCATCCACAGCTCCGATCCAAGTTCCGACCCACGATCCACACTCCGATCCATCATCCACACTCCGATCCGAGCTCCGATCCACCATCCACAGCTCCGATCCGAGCTCCGACCCACGATCCACACTCCGATCCACCATCAACACTTCGTCCCGAGCTCCGATCCACCATCCATGATCCACGAGCTCCGTATTTGTGTATCTATCTTTTTTTTCTTTTTTTTTTAGCAAGTGTATCCGTGTGGATTTGTTTGTGCGTGGGAATGAGCAGTTAACTGGGAGAAGAGAGAGAAAAAAACGAGCCAACGGAAAATTATTCAAAAATTGGATAACTGAGCTACAGTACCCGTGTAAATTTACACAGTACTGTAGCAATTTGAAGGAGCCTCTAAAATATACACGGTTATGCATGAGCTGATGTGGGTTGTTTTTATCAAAAATTTGTAAATTTGAGCATTTTTTTTATTATACACACTTATACAAGAGCTGATGTGGTTGCTCTTAGAATCATAGTTTTAAAAACTGAATCGAGCATCGAACTATTTTTTTTTTTTCAAAATTTTTGGTTTTTGACCGGTTTTGAGGCTTTTAATCGGACCGGACTACACCGGTTTTTCCGATTGAACCGATCGGTCCAGTCCGGTCTGGTTTGGTTTTTAAAACAGTGGTCAGAATGATGTTAATATCAATCCTTTTTTTTTTTTTTTTTTTTTTTTTTCTAAAACTATAAATTTGTATTTTATGTAAAACCAAGAACTCTTTGAGACAAAAATTGTTTAACGCAACTTACAAATTAAGGAGCATGAAAAAAATAGGTTAGTTAGCAAAAGGAAGGCAAAGGAAAAGTTAAATTCATTCTTCTTTAGAGGAATTGGTGAAAAGGAACATGTTCTATAAATTCCATAATACTAAAACAATTGAAACACTTTGTTTCTCTCTTCTTCCCTTCATTTCCTCCCAAATTAGGAGTAAGCAAAATGTATACAATGCACTATACATAAAACTAGACTGTTTAATGTCTTGATTTGTAAAAGAGCAACCATGTTACATGAAAAAATGAAAGCAAATCACGTTTCATGAGATAGTCTCTCTGCCTTTGACTTGCACAATGTTGATCAAAGAATGACTTTCTACAAACATTAGGGTTCTTTAAAATCTATAGTTTTGTTCCTGGAGTGATATTGATTTATTCCAAATTCAATTGCTAACTTCTCAATGTGAACTGTAAAACATACCTTGGAGAAAAATTAGATATTGACCTTATCTATATTCTACATCACATCCTTGTTCAAGAGCCAAAGTTGGAAAATTATCCAAAATCCTATATATTTCATTGGTTTGCAAATGAGAAGTGTCTCCAGCTCCAAATCGGTAGACTCTCTTATCAAGTTCAATTGTACTCCACCCAGGAACCTTTGTTAGACCTTTCATCATTGACCTCACCTTCCCAAATTCATCCCACTCTCCCCCTTCTCCATAAATATTAGATAATAAGGTGTAGTATCCAGTATCATCTGTACTAATATCTACAAGGTCACTTTCTATGCTTTTAATCATGTCCATCCTCCTGTGGATTCGACACCCATTTAGCAGAGCACTCCAGATGCTAGCATCCACATGAAATGGCATTGATCTGATAATTTCATATGCTCCATTGAGATCACCAGCTCGGCTCAGAAGGTCAACTACACTAGCAAAATGTTCTGTATTAGGCTTGATGCCAAAATCCTCCATTGAGCTAAAATATAACTTACCTTCTTCCACAGATCCTACATGACTACAAGCTGATAGAATGTTCATGAAGGTGACTTCATTTGGTTTTATTCCTGAATCTAACATCTGATTGAAGAGTGAGATGGAAGCATTGATCTGACCATGTATTCCGTAGCCAGCAATCATGGCACTCCATGAAACCACACTTCGCTCTGAGATGCTATTGAAAACTCCTTGGGCTGCTTGAAGATCTCCACACTTAGCATACATGTCAGTTAGAGCTGTATCTACATAAAGATCTTTCTTCAAACCACCAGTAATAAGCTTGTGGTGAACCCATTTTCCTTTTTCTAGATGACCCAAATGGGAACAAGCTGAATTACACTTAAGAAAGTCACTTCATTCATCTCAATTCCATTCATATACATTTGATCAAACAACCTGATTGCCTCTTCTGAATTACCATTCTGAGAAAATCCACAAACCATAGAATTCCAAGTTATCACACTTTTCTGTTCAATCGTTTCAAATATCTTGTATCCACAATTCACTAGGCCACATTTCGAGTACATATCAATTAGTGAATTCTGGACAAACTCATCCAAAATGCCTCTTTTGATAACATGGCCATGAATCTGATATCCAAGCTGTATTGAACTCATACTTCCACAAGCTGAAAGAGAACTTGCCAAGCCATATGAATCTGGCATCAGTCCCTGTGTCTGCATCTGCACAAATACCACTAATGCCTCCTTCAACAATCCTTTCTGAGCATAGAGAGATATTAGCATGTTCCATGAGATGATATTTCTCTCCCCAATTACACGAAGAACCTCCTCACAATAATTTAGATTTCCACATTCAGCATATAATTCTATTAATGCTGGCCCAACAAAATCAAGGCCAGCATCCAACGCTTTTCTTATTACAAAGCAATGAACCGACTTCCCTTCTCTAAGCAAACCTAACCTAGCACAAGAGCATATGACAACCATCATGGTTACTGAATTGGGTTCCACTTTAGACTCTTGCATCTCAAGAAAAACATCTATTGCTTCTTGGAAGCAACCAGTTTGGTTGTAGCTTGTAATCATTGCAGTCCAAGAAGAAGTATGCCGTTGAGTAACATTTCGAAAGATCTTCTCCGCACTATGTAAATCACCACATTTGGTATACATTACAATTAAAGAATTATCCAAAGACCCTTCACTTTTAATTGCCCTTGTCACAACTTGACCATGAACTAACCTTGCTAGTCTCAGAAAACCCAAGTCACCACTAGCCTCAGCTACACTAAGCATTGTCACCGAATCTGGTTCAATACCTTGACAAATCATCCTATGAAACAAATCCAACCCTTCACATGCCTCTCCATTCTCAACGTAACACGATATAATCGAACTCCACAAAACCACATCTTTCATCAGCATTACATCGAATATCTTTCGCGCATTATATAAGCACCCCATTTCACCATACATACTAAGCAATGAAGTTTCAACAATAGCATCAGTATCAAACCCGCATTTGATTACCCTCCCATGGACCTTCCCACCTATACCCAGATCACCAGAACCAGAACAAGCTCTCAAAATGTTAGGATATATAAACCCATTGACCTGGACTTGATGGTACAACATTTTATGATACAATGAAATGGACTCTTCAAAGAAGTGGTTCCAAACATAACACTTAATCAGTACGCCCCACATGAAAGAATCTGGGGAAGGGAAGGTCTCAAAGACAAGTCTTGAAGTTTGGAGGTCACCCATTTGAGAATAAGATTCAACTAGTTTGGTGGAGGCAAGTGGGTCTTTATGGAGGCCAGTGACAAAGAGATGGGCATGGAGTTGGGTTATTGTTCTTAAAGTGGTACAAGACCTGAATAGAGGCATATAGAGTGTCATTATTCTTGTTTTTGAACAGCTTAACAAGGTGTACTTATTTATATCTAGAGTCTAGTTGAACTCAACTCAATGTCAGAGCATGGAAGTGATGGGACAACAAAAAACGGGTTTTGGGGAGATGGGTAGTGCATTGAAGACATAAAGAAATAAAAGAAAGTGGTGTTAATCCAATCTCTCTATCTTTTGGCAGGCTACTGTGTATCATATTTGGGTTGACAGGGATGCAAGAATTTATAGTGGCAAAGGGTTAAGACATGAAGCTGATCTTCTGCAAGCTCTGTTAAGAAATCCATTCTGAATAGGGTGCTTTTGGCTTGGGTTGTTTTTATTAGGTATTCTGTTGTTTTGGTCTCTCTTGTATCTACTATCTAGGATTGATCTTTTTAATTCTCCATAGTCATAACAATTTATACAAAACTACCTTAGTGATAGCAAACCTTTTGACCCATCACACATGGGAGTCCGGCATGCCATAACGCGACTTGATGATTGTTTTTTGGAGGATAAACGGAAGAATTTTACTTTAAAAAAGTAACAAGTCTATATAAAGGTAACGCGGTATCATAAATCAACCATGCTAAGACTATACCAGTTACAGAGCTTTCTATTTGCCTAACAAATAATGCCACAACTATATACAAATTTACATCAAAGAATGCCTAAAAAATAACTAAACAATCTTACAAACGCTCAAGGGAAGCGTCCATAATTAGCTACTAAATATTCTAAAGCATGGGTTGCAGTAGACTTGGCATGAGAAAGGGGGATCGGGACGTGGAGTACCCTAGCAAGCCTCATTCCGCTTACTCCAAATTATCCAGTTGGTTGTGAAAAATATTGCAGTCTTTGGGTCATTTTTCTTTGCATTATTTGATCAACCACATCCACAAATGAAAGATTTGTGCAATGAGTCATGATCTCTCTCAAGCATGTAGACCTCCAAACCTTGTCAGAATATGTATAGCTTAGTAGGATATGGTCTATTGTCTCCACCCCATCCTCATGGCATTCACACCCAGCATCAAACAAAATTTTTCTTCTAAGTGTTGTGGATAGTGAGTGTACATTGGCTAGCCCCTTTTTTATTTTGCAAAAAATTATACAAAATATTTTACAATTGTCCAGATAGTAAGTTCTAAATAATAAAAAATAAAAAAATGCAAACTATTTTTTAGAAAGTTTTAACCTACAATGTCTGCTTTTAATGATAGTTCTTTATCATCAAACTAAAACACCAAGCAGTTTTTGGTGTAGACGAGGATTGAATCATAAATATTTTATTCAATTATTAGAGACTTTACTAGTTAAAATAATTGGAACCCACAAATGCAAACTCAATTATTGTAAAAAAAAAAAAAAATAACGCGAAAATTATTTTTTGGTCCATTGATGTTCATTTCGGTCCACTTAGATCTGTTTCAATCCATTTAGGTCCATTTAGCCCTTTAGGTTAGGTTAGGTATATTATGTCCACTTCGGTCTATTCCATTTAGTTTGATCCATTTTGGTCTACTTAAGTCTATTCTTTCCATTTAATCCATTTTGGTTCAGTCCGATCCACTCAGCAGTCAGTCCATTTTGATCTATTTAGTCCACTTTAGTCCATTGCAATCCATTTGGTCCAATTCAATAATGCTCTGGGAGAAGAGGTTTGTGTAAAAAGATGAGTTATTTTATTGATAGCTATTTCACATTCTCACCATAATGTTGGTAGGTTCTTGATAAACTTTTTTTGCTTTTTGTTTTTATGTTATTAAAGTATTGTATTTTTATTTTCTTAATACAAATGATGGATTTACTTATATTTTCTTTCCCTTTATATCATTCAATATGTATAAAGGATGAAGCGTTTGTAAGGAGTACTAAAAAAGAAATTATAACCACATATTACATTATTTACAAAATATTTAATTCTAATATAATAATTAAACGTAAAATGCATTATGTGAAAAAAAAATTACTAAATTTAAAACACTTTCAAATAATGAATATAGATAGTTTAATTTTAAAAATATAATATATTGTATGAACTATACTTATAAGTCACATCTACTATTTTCATTTTTCACTTAACGGAAAAATAAAAATTGTTAAATTTTTCTACACATTGCATGAGTCTGCAATTAGTAATAACAATAAAATCTCATTCATAATTAAATAAAAAAGGGGGAATAGGAATAAGCTTCCTCTTAATGCTCCAAATTATTTAGTTGAAGCTCTCCTCAAAGGTAGTAGCTTATGGAGTGTAAACATTCCACAAGATTGCTCACTGGGGATGGAGTTGTAGGGAATTAACACAAATTCTCAACCTGTGAGAAACAAAAAATAGAGGAAACACACGCCAAAGAAAAATAATCACACGCACAAAATAGTATTTATATGGTTCAACAATTTGCCTACGTCCACGGAATTGTAGAGATTTCACTATTATCAGAGAAAAAATACTAAGTGTGGTTGTACTATTTTTCACTCTCTCAAAAACAACCACAAGAACCTTAATTACCAAAACAACATATTTTTTTTTCTATATCCTGAGCACAGGATTCATAATGGGCTACAAAATGGGCAAATTTTTTTTTGGCCCAAGCCGAAGCCCTCATGGACTAAGCCTTAGAAAATTTCTTATTAAAAACCACGCAACATTATTCAGGTCGGATCGGGTCGTCAACTGAATCAAACACAACTAGGCTCCACAAAGCCCAACAGGACCAAGAAGGTCTAATAAGTTTGAGGTAGGAGATAGCAAAAACATCCATTCTTGGTATGACAAATGATATTAAGCTGGCGCCTTGTATTCAAAGTATGGATTTAGAATAATGTATGCCTCAACCAATACCCTACAAGCTACGTTCTTCTTGGGAATAAGGTATGGATCTAGAAGCTACCCAGATCAGATAACCTTGCATACATCCAAAGCCAACTATGTTTAATTGAACTCAAAGATGAGGACAAATCTGTGGGCAACAACTGCTTCAGATAAATTCTTGTGTGCAGCAAGCTTTGAGGACATTAGTAATACATCCATTGTCGTAGAATGGTGGAAATTGGTCCGGTTTCATCTGTATATCCCAACACAGCAACCTCTTGTATTGTCTATCATATATTTCACTGTAAAGAAAATGCTACCATCCATGCTGGTGTAGTGCTAAATGAGGACTAGATTGTCAAATACATAAAAAAGGATATTAAAGGCAGGAGTTGGAGTGCATAGCCAAGTTTCATTGTTCTGTCTTAAATTGCATTATTTTGTAACGATTGGGAGCTGAATCCTGCTTCGTTGCTCAGTACTTAGCTAGTTGAATGGTGTAGCTATGTAGCTTGCTCTTTGTATTTGTCTTTGATAGTGTTTGTTGTTGTTGGCGACTTCAGAGTTCTTCTGTGTCTCAGTCTGAGCCTTTGGTTTGTTCTATTAGTTGGTTGGTTGTTTGGTAGAGTATTTCTATGCCTAGTCTGGTTGTATTGTTGCACCATGCAACAGTTAATTAATGAGTAAGATTAAAAGTTAATTATTATTTTTTTAAATCTCAGCCCCAGGATCAGATTTAAAATAATAAAAAAACTTTTCAACCTTTTACTGTTTTACATTTCTAACTTTCACATGTAACAACTCTATGGTAGTTGCACCATGCAATTATTGCGATAGATCCATATCAATTGTTTGGGTTGTTTAATTAAGGTTACCAAGAGATGACTTTTTAGGCTTTTAGCCTTTTAGGACAGTTTTCTTCAAAACAAGACTTGTCAAGCACCAAACCTCAAAGAATAGAAAATGTTGGTCTTTGATGTGAGACCCACGTGCATGTAAGGGTTATGGGACCGAAATGCTAAAAAATTCTCTCCATGAAACAGGCACACGAGATACTTTCTTTTTTAAACAAAGGACCTTGTAATTTGGTTTGCCACACATAGCTATTCTTTGCTTATAAACTTTACATTCAATTTGATTAACTTCAATAGAATTTAATGGCGTAACAACTCAAATATTACCTACAAATGTAGATTTTTTTTTCTTTTTCTTTTTAAAATACATTTCTTCCATTCTAAGTTCTACTTCTACCATGATAAACACACACAACAATAATTTAATAACTTACAATACGTACTTCAGAGTTTTTCTGTCAGTTGCTTGGGTTGTTTAATAAAGCTTACCAAGATATTACTTTTTAGGCTTTTAGCATTCTAGGAAAGTTCTCTTCAAAACTATACTTGTCAAGCACCAAACCTCAGAGAATAGAAAATGTATCATTACCTTGATGTGAGACCCACGTGCATGTAAGGATTGTGGGACCGAAATACTTTTAAAAAACTCTTTCTATGAATATAAAACAGACACATGAGATACTTTCTCCTTAAAACAAAAGACTTTGTAATTTGGTTTACACACTTAGATCTCCTTTGTTTATAAACTTTGTAGGCAGCCAAATTAACTTTAATGGAATTTAATGATGTAACAAGTCAAATATCACCCACAAATGTAGAATTTCTTTTTCTTTTTCTTTTTAAAAGACATTTCTTCCCTTCTAAGTTCTGATCATCATAAACACACACAACACTAGTTTAGTAATTTACAATACATACTTCTTGTTATCTTTTTATTGAATTTGAAAACATGTGACATGATGGGTCATGTAGATTTTGAGAAGGTAAAAGTTACAGGTTGAAAATGTCTTTTTCTAAAGTTTCACATCGATAGGTGATGCTAATACTTTCCATGGTATCAAATTCTGCTAAAATTTAACGGATCTTGTAACAAGGGAGATAAGTGTCAAACCAAATTATAGAATATCTCCTTGTTTTAAAGACATTGCATAAGGTAGTAATTAACTAATCATAAACTATCCCAAAAAACAATAGAGAAAACCTCAGTCCCTTTGCCTATGTTTCATATATTGTAGTTTATTGATTGTTTGCTTTTGCGCTTATTTAAGATTACCTTAATTTCATATTTAGGAAGGGGGACTTCAGAGAAGCCATCTCCACCACATAACATAGTCATATTCTTGTTACATTCATCCATTTAATTATTGCTGTTAGTCACAAATCACTACTCAAAATATCCATCTTGTTAAGTGTTAGTTCCTTCAAAAACTGGAATGAGTTCCTATGGTTGCCAGAAGGGCCTGAGGTTCCTCTGTAACAGTTAAATGTTCACAAACCAGAAAATTTTCCACAATTTCAGTTGAGGTAACTTTTATAACCGTTATATATTGAATATGCCAATTTGTCCAGGGGCTATGGTTTCTGCTATAATCAAAACCATTTATTTCCAAGTGTTTTAATCTGAGCTTTTTATTTATATTCATAAAGGCAGGTGAAATATATGTGGCTAATCCTAATAAATCTATTGAGAATCTATAATCAATTCCCAAAACTTTGGAACTAAGACTTAGTTGTTATTGTTGTCGTTATATAGGAATAATAAAGACTAAGTGTATTTAATTACCGCTTATTTTGTTGAAAAAAAAAAAAAATTTCTGAGTTACTGATTACTGCTGAAAATACTGTTCAGCACTTTAGCTTTGTCTTAATGCATTGTTCATGTCTCATGAACAGTGCAAGAGGCGCTGGTAAAAAAAAAAAAAAAAGCAAAACGGAGAAACGCAATCCAAACGGAGCTTAAAGCACTTGAAACCACAAGATTAACTAAGAGCCTTGGAGTTTGACTAGCACTTCCTTGTGTTTTCAATGAAGACATCTAGGATTAAAATATCTTGTTCCCCATTGTTTTAACTAATTATCCAAAAATAAAAAGATGAGATAATACATGATTATGATCATAAGGGTTACCATATCCTCAAAAGACATAGGGGTAGCACAAAGTTTCCCCTAAAAACATAATTAAATGGGATATACGTGAACTTGAATTGTACATATGATGTACAGTCACTACAGCGCCTCCTAGGGTAGAGGCCTTTTGAAGTCAAAAAAGGTTCTACAAGTTAACCTGTGAACCGGATGTATATACGCTGTACATTGACTCCAAGGACAGACCTTTGAAATCATGAATTCTACAAGTAATTGGTTTACAAAGATCATGACTGAAGAGATTCTAACAGCCGAATAAACCTTCACATAAAAAACCGAGACATAAACTACTAGGTGCCACAAGGTAATCCTACTCCTAAAAGCGTCCATGATCATTCACTGGACATTAGCCTCTTAAGCATCACCATGAGGCTCCTCATCTTCTGGATCCATGGGTACTTCATATCGAGGCCTGTTGTATTTCTCGCGCAGTTGCTTGATTGGGATGAAATCTCCAGCTGAGTCCATCCCGTAGAATAAAAAGGAAATATAGGGATGATCAAACCTGCCCTGTACATGGTTAAGAGCAGAACAGAATCAAGAATTATAGCAGGAACTGCTAATCATGTTCTTCAGGAATATTCTATACACACCCAAAAAGCTTCATTAAAAAAAGAAAAGAAAAAAAGAGAAGGGGACGATCACCGTATCTGCTTTCTCTAGGGCTAATAGATTCTCCTCAGGAACTGCAGCAAGGAAAAACATTCCACATGTTCATCAGGGCATTTGAAAGGCAACCGGCAAAACCTCATAGAAAATAATTTTGAAGAGTAATTAAACAAACAGATGTAAATTACCATAAGCCACCAGTAGATTGGGGTCTGCATGCACATCAACCAAAACCTGGAAAACAATAAAAAGAACATAATTGGAAACAATTATTTGAGCAATGGCAACTCATTTACCTAGCGAAAAAAAGAAGAAGCAAATGAAATGAGCTGAACACTCGAAAATGGTGAAAACTTTTGGAGAATAGTCAATATATTACACTTCCCACATCCTTCCATGAATTCATGTAATTAAGGTAAGGAACAAACTCTCCATATGATCTCAGAAAGATTTATTCATTTCTAAAATGGACCAGGTAGGCCTCTACACAATCCCCTCCCCCTTCCCCGCAATGACAAAAGGAAAAATTATGCGAAATCAAATCTATAAATAAAACTGAATATGAAAACAAACCTCCCAACTTTGAACATGTTTTAAAAAAACAGTAAGACTAGTTAAACCTGGTAAAATGGCTGACTGGAACCCTGAGACAACTTATCAACTTGGGCAATCTCCCTCCATGAACTTGATTCACAGCATACAGGATCCATTCCACAAATTACAGCACAATAGCCTGAACACATATCATGAGTCCTTAGTAACACTGACAATCAGAGAAGGTCACAATAAGGAGATTGTTCACTCATCAAAATGTGATGAGAAAACTAGTGATTCTACTGATTTTACTTCGACTCTTTTGGGATTCTCTACAGTTTAAGGATAGAATAAGGCAGTTTAATATAATTTCCTTGTAAAACGCCACAATCATGACATTCTTTAAACTTAATCCACTCACAGCAAAAGTGAAAGATTATAACCAAGAAAAATAAGTAAATTCTCTTTCTGACATGCTATTTGAGATTGAACCTTATGCTGGAATCAAACTAATGAAAGCTAAGATAATGTTGTAAAGTGCATTATATTTGTGTACCAAAAATTTTATGCCTCACTTTCTGCCCCAAACGAAATGAATATTGAGCATTTTCATATGCCAGAGCCTTTGCTGATGCTGCCAAGGACTCTGCCTCAAGTTTTGAAATTTCATCCCGTAAGTTAGCTGCCAAAGCATAATCCTCACTCTCAATTGCACTCTGCAAGTCTGCACTGCAAGGAAAGAAGCAAAAGGTGCTCTAATTTAATCTCAAAGTTGATACACTATGGCACAAGACAAAGAGGATGAAAAGAGGGGGAAGACACATATTAGCAACTTCATTACAGAATTTCTAAAATAAACTTAAGCAGATGATAGGAGTAGACAAAGGACTCACCGTAGGCGTATGATACTTATAGCCTTATCTTGAGCTTCACTCTTTGAAGATGAGCCCCTTTTTGCTTCTTGCTGCCTCATGACCTCTGCTTCAACCTTCCAAGAGAAAGACTTAATAAGAAGGCTGGAAATCATTTGATGCATCAATACAAGGAGGCTTCTACAACGGACATGGAAACAAATTAGTCCAGGAAAATATACACAAAATCATTGTCTTAAATTTTGTAAATACAAAAGGTTGCAATGCCAACAATCCTCTTTAACAACACAACCATAGTTTAATCATGTGTTTCTATAAAAAGAAATCAATGTAGCTGCTAGTGTGTGTGTGTGTGTGTATAAACTTAATGAATTTCAAACAAAATTACTGGCAAAACTATTGAACAATATACAATGCCTCTGAACAAGTCTTTGAAACAGACTACCAATTTAGTATGTTCTCTTGCTTATTTTACATAAAAGCTGGAAGAGAGGACTGACTAACCTCGGTCATCTTGTTTCTCAGTTGTTGTGCAATTTCATACTGCTCCAAATTTAGAGCATACTGCCACATGTGTATTCCAAACCAAGCAAAAAGACTTGTTAAGCATGATAAAACTATAATATATGCTATATCAGTCATACATATAAAAATAAAAACAAAAAAAAAAAGCCTCTCAAACCTGTACTCGAGTTGCCAAGTCCAGCTGGAAAAAGAAGATCAATATATCCTCATTAGCACTCTCACTACGCTCACAGCTTGCTTCCAATCCTTGGCCACCTCCTTTAAACAGCCATCCAGCTTCAACCCTAAAATTCTTTTGTCTTAATATATTGGGATTACTTGTTAAGAACAAACGCTGCATGCACTGATGCCAGATGTAATGTCTATCAGTTGCAGATGTTATTTGACCTCTCTTCATTAGCTTGAAATGCTTTCTCCATGAAGGGACTGATCCATAAACCCCAGTACTACAAGAGGTTGTAAGAGTGCTTAATGACAGTCGTTGCGCCATTTCCACCATGCAATGAAGTATCCTTTTTAATAAAAACTACTTTTATTTTTCCACCCTTTTGTTCAATAATTGCTGCATCTGCAATCAGACAAAAAGGTATATTTGGAATCGACCTACATAGGTAGCCTATCATTGGAACATCCAATCAAACTGAAAACATAAATGTTGCATTTAAATCCTAATAAGTCCACCAAACATCAAATCACCCAAGAATATAATGTATAAAAACCAAGAACTTGTAGGTATGAATAAGGCAACTTTAAAATCAGTAATAGTTAATCACTCTGTCACTAAGACAGAGCTTTGAAGTATCTCCTTATTCATTTATTTATTGTTAAATGCAGAATAACAATTACGAATCTGAGGCATTCATACAACAACCACCAAGTCTTAGTTCCAAATTTTTGGTGTCTGCAATGATCTTCAACAGACTAATCAGGGTATCTAACGCATTCATACACTTTCGCATAAAACTTCAAGATATATTCACTTTGATATATTGATCAAGTTAAATGCACAAAGAAGACTGGGTTATTCATTTCTTTTATTTTTTATCTTAAAAAAACACTTCTATATCAACTTTAATAGCTAGGTCACAAACAATACAAAAAGGCACCAATTTTATAAGCTGAAGCAAAGCTCAAACTTTTCATTATCAAAATTCATCCATTCCAATGATAAGGCATGTCCAGTTACCTTGTCACCCAGTCTACTAGCAATGTATAACATCATAAACATAATGCATCCCATATGACAAAACAACCAACAAGTCTAATTATATAATTTATAAAAATCTAACATGCCAACAAGAACAAACTCAAATGACACATTCATCTCTTGTAAGAGAAATAACTAATAATTATCTTATTATGCATCAGATATATACATCTTCCCTCTCACATTGTGTAGACCCCAAAGCCCTTACCTTCTTGTGTGTGTATATATATGAACCAAAAAAAAAAAAAAACACAAACCCAAAAATAAACTAAGTATAAGCTAATCACAAATATAGTTCATTTTTTGTTTGTGGGTAAGTAAGTATAAGCTAAGTATATAGCTTCTCAAAAAAAAAAAAAAAAAAAACTAAGTATATATGATAGAACACTTTATTTGCAAAAAATCTTTCTGGGTTTTACTTCCCCTCCTCAAATACATTTTTCAAAGGTCAAATCCCGGAATTCATTCATTGTCTTGCTGCTAAGACAAACAAACATGGAAAAGAACAAGAATTTGGAAATTAAGGAAACCAAAAAACAAAAAAAAAAAACATCATAGTAAATTGGATTCATGAATCGAGACAACTAAATATATCAAGAAAGTATCGATATTTAAGTAATGATTGGAGAAGTCACCGGAATGAGGGTCACCGGAGAAGCTTGAAAAGGCTGGCAAACCGAGAAAAGACCCAAGTTTTGTTTAGTCCCCACAAAAATTTTGCACACTATTACAACTAGTACAGAAAACAGTAATTGATAAGAATTTTTTTTTTTTTTTGGTGGTGGGTAGAGATTTGACACGTGGGATATAAATTGCCTACCTGCGGTATTATTATTATTTTCTAATTTTTTTTAATGGAAAAATAAATAAATTTATTGATGCAAGAGGAGCACATGGGCCTGGTTCATCTACCATTTTGCCACCAAATATGGGCTGCCTTAATAATTTGGGTAGGATGATTAGAGATGGAAAAGGCCTAATAGTATTACAAAAGCGGTGTCCATGAAGTGATTGAAGAATTTTGATTTGACTTGATAATATTTAGAGATCATATTAAATGACGGTAATTAAAAGATAGTTTGATACTTATGAGATTGTCAGTATCTGTTGCTCATTGTATGTTGAGAGAATTTCCGAATCAATGATTAAGAGGAAATGAGAGTGGGGATTTTCCATATGAATTAAAATTTAGGACTCTAAATAAACTAGGCAATTCATAAATAGTTTGAAAAATATCATTTATGTTTGTCTATTTAGTAAACTAGTCGCTAATCCGTGCTATGCACACCTACCTATTTGTGAGGTAAACTAAAATTTTTTTATAAGTAAACTCTTAAATTGATTAAAAAACTACATCATTACATGATTTGTCCTTGTATGATTTCAATTTGTGTTACAATTTGATGAAGAAGTCATTACTTGAACGTGCAATGACTTACAAAAAATTTGTCAGACAATTTCAAATACTGCAAAAAATAACTCAAAAATTTAAATATTAAAACTTCTAAAAGACCAAAAAATATTTAAAAATCAAATGATTCATGGCTTAGAAATTATTGAAACAAAACAAAATATATATGACTAAAAAATAGAAAAATATAAGAAATTTTTTTTAAAAAAAATACAAGTTTTTTAAAATTACATTTTCCCTCTAGGGTCAAATTTCTAATTCTACCTATTTCATTTAATTCTTGATTTAAACTAATTCTGCGTCTTGCAGATGGTGGAGAACGCTTGTGCTGAGTGTATTGAGAGTGTATTGAGTTTGTCGTGGCTGATGACTGCAACAAAACTTGTCCAGCACTGTGTATTGAGAATGTATAACAATATGGTGTCAATAACTTTACATTACCATATATTTTCAAAAGTGAAAGACGCACTTATACATATTGTGGGGCTTGATCAGTAGCAATATCGTAGTTTACTGAGTTCTTCACTTACCACTTCTTTAAAAGGAAGAGATGCAATAAAAATTGTGTATTTACAGGCTTCATCACTCACTTATTGTGGCATCAAAGATATTTTTAAAAAAATAGATTTATATTTTAAAATGCACACAATAGAACAACTGCTCTCAAATCTACCAAACTAAAGAAGAATGCGCAATCATTTATGAAGGATTATTGAATTGGCTGGACGGCTTGCCACATAGGTTGCTTCCTCCTCTGTAGCATCCTTATCTACTACTGTAGCTTTCACTGTCATCTTCGCCTCCTTCCCCGCCCTTGTCACCTCATCTACCTCTGCCTCGGTAGCCTCCTCTACTAATGTGATCTCATCTTATGAAGCTCAACTCTCACTCACCATCCCATATCATGACAAGTTAAAACTATATTAAATATTTACTTTATTTCTTATTATGGGAGTAAGTTTAAGATGGGCACTACCACTTTTTTTTATTAATCTTTGGTTTCCTCCACTATTTCAAATGATTTTTTTATTTACTAAACACCAATTTCATTATGCACAAACAAAAACTACATCCTTCCTCCATACACCCCAAATAGGTTCAGGCAGGGAGTTCTTATTAGAACAGAAAAGGATTTGAGAGAGGCAGCACATTTAGCTACAACATGGGCTAAAGCATTTCCACTATTTCAAATGATATAGTAACAAGAAGAAGTAAAATATATCGAGTATGTGTGCTATTTATAACTAAGAAAGACATTATGAATAAATATTATGTACAATACTAATTATTTGCTTGTATAGTGCTCCTCATTTAATTCCTTGAATCATGTAAAGTGACACAACTGTCATTCACACTCACACTCACACATAAGATAAAAATATTGCTAGTTAGGTGAATTGAATTTCTTGAGATGAGTATATTATTCTCCTTGTCTCTTTTTCTTTTTTGTTAATATAAGTGTGAGTGAAGTCTCACATTTGTTAATATACCATACCTGGGCCCAAACTCATAGAGTTTAGTTATTAATTTTTTTTTTTTTTTGAAAACAGTTTACCTATTAAGTTAATTGGTATCCTTATATGCTATTTAAATATTCTATTGGAGTCTCCCTAATATGTTTACTTCCCAACAAGTGGTATCAGACCTTCTCCTGATATACTAACCATCTCTAATCTTGTTCTTTCTTCTTCTTCTTCTTCTTCTTCTTTTTTTTCTTTTTTTTTTGTTTGTTTTTTTAGAAAAATTGGGTTTGGTTTAAGGTTGCATACTTGACATATTGATTGTCTTTTTTCTTCCTTTTAATTTGTGTCTCATATATCTTTTTTTTCCCCTTTTTTTCCATATTATTTTCTAGATAGACTATTATTTAGTTTCTTGACCTTGTTTGTCTATTTCTTTATTCGTGTCTCATGCATGTTTTTTTGTGTGTGTGTGTGGGGCGGGGGGTCTTTTTTTTTTTTTTTTTTGGATTCTAAGTCTAACTATAAATTATTAATATTTTTATTTTTATGCCACATATTAGAGAATCCGTCATCGATTAAGAAGACATCATAAAAAAAGAAGATATAACCCTTTTGCCAAGTCAAATAGACAAATACTCATTGGAATTTTACACTAAGTGTGTGTTTGGATACTACTTATTTTACTGAAAACTGAAAATTGAAAACAATAAAAAATAAAAAATAAAAAAGTTACTGGTTGAGCTTTGGTTACTGTTTATATGCCTAATTGCACTGTTCATATCTCATGAACAGTGCAACAAGCGCTGGACTTAAAAAAAAAGAAAAAAAAAAAGAAGCCAAAAACGCAACTTGGAAAATGCAAATGCCAAATACAAATGGAGCCTAATTTAGATTAAGAAGAAATAGCACTTAATCCATAGTATTTGACCCTTTGTGCTACCTTTGTAATCTCCCCTTTTGATAGTGAAACATCCTCCTCAACTTCACCCGTGGTTGTAGGACTAAGGCTAAATCATGCAAATCTTTATAATTTATATGTGATTGTTCATTTTATTTTCTATTTGAATCCTATACATAAACCAGTTACTAAAAGAATGGAAAGGGCTTTAATTGTTTCACTTAAGTTATATAGAAATTCTAGAACTCAAGAGTTAAGAATAACAAGTTCTTTGTTACCTAGCATAGAATAACCATTTAGAATAATGAAACAAATCATATTTGCTCAGAAGTGCAAAATCGTATGGATACAATCTTTATTGTGCATCTTGATCAATTGGACTGTAGAGAAGAGAGAGAGTAACAAATTTTATCTTAACAATTAAGTTTTATTTCCATTTGATAACCCATGAATGTAGGTCTAATAAGGCCACACCACATAAATCTTTGCGTTCTATATATGATTATTTATTTTCTATTTTAACTTTCATAAACCCATTATTATTAAATACATTCACAACAATAATACGAAGTAATGTTCAAGACTAAAGTGAAAAGAGAAATGTTACAAAAATAATTCTAACAATTACGTTTTGTGGTGTGGCCATTTGATTTGACATTCTTTACTCAACTAACAGAGATTGCTAAATTCTAAGACAAGGAATCCCAAATCAATTTATAGGGAAATCAAAAAGCCCAAAAAAAATTTTGGATAAGAGAATTGTTAAAAATGTCATCTCAAAAAAAAAAAAAAAAAAAAAAACGAGTTGCAGCTATATTAATGGCAAAGCTCTTTATTCTAGATCCCCAGCCTCATTACCTTTCGCGACATTGCAAATCCATTCGTATATTACATGCAATTACTATCAAATTGATTTGTGTTCTAGAATATCTTTAACTTGTGCTTCATTCAATTTCTAGATCTCATTGCCTAAAGACAACACTACTACCATCAGGAAAATAAAATAATCATGGACTTCGCCAACATTGGAATTCTCATAGCACAACTTAGATATACTGTGGTACATTCTATTATTCATTTCCATGATCCGAACAATTAATCTCATGCAATATGACCTCTTCTGATTAAGGATTGTACTTCAAATTTCAAGAGGTCAGGTGGCCATCAAAGTACTGATGATCAATTATTGTAATCAGGTAATAGAATAACAATGGAAATTTCTTCTTCTTTTTTTTTTTTTTTGGGTTGATTGAGCAACAGTGGACATTAGTTATTAATATTGTTTTCTAGCAATGTGTTGTAGCTTGCAGGGTGTGAATTCAAAGGCTTGAGTGAATGCCTTGTAGCTTGCAATCCCCTTTATTAGATATCAGGCGGTCGATGCAAAGTTAACCAAACCAAATATTTGCAGAATGTGAATTCAACAATTGTACAAGGTAAACAAATAAAGAATTTTTCAATATCAATACAAACACAAGCATCCTACTTTCATGACCCTCATACACCTTGAATTTTTTTTTTAAACTCATCCAAGATAATACAAAAAGGAAATAACTTTATTTCCATCATAAGACAAACAAAAAACTGCTTCAAAAAATAAAATTAAAAAATTGAGATATATACTCTTTCTACAGATTTAATGACAAATTTAATCACCCCACCTAGCACATTTATTAGAAGAGAAACAAATTCCAAAATCGCAATTGTGGACCTGCTTTTATCACCTCACGCAACCGGTAACTAGGGTCGATGATACACATATTTTGTTCTTGGGTCCACAATGAGACCCTTGCCTCCATTCACTTCTAAATCATGCCTGGTAGACCGTGTCATTGAAACATTAGAATCAAACGTATGATTTGTTGGATTTGCATATTTGTTATTATCATTGTAGTCCAGAAATGGTATGCAAGATGAAACAGATGCAACAAAAGTGATACAGGAAAGGACTGTTAAACCAGCCATCTATCATGAGCCTGTGGTTTGCACACTGATAAAATATAAATGAATGGGAATCCCTATGTATCATGAGTGTTGTCTGCCAAAGAGTCAAATTGCTTTCTATCGCCATTATCAAAAAGCATGAAATTTTTAGGGGTAAAACTTAGGTACACTTCATTAGGTCTATTCCTTAGGTTCCCTAATTAAACTCAAACACAAAAGTGTATTGATTTTTTTTTTTTACAAGTAAAAAGGGTATTGAATTTAATTGTGATTGAGTATGATAACACCATTTGCTTTGCATTGGTCAATGCAACAACTGTGTTTAAATTTAATTGGGGGAACCTACAGTACAGCACAAAAGGAACTATAACTAAGTTTCACCCAATTCTTTTCAATTAATCAAGAAAAAAATGGAGGAAAAAGAGAAAGAGAACACTCAACTGAAATACAAAGTCAGGGATTGTCAACTGCTCACGGGGAACATATCTGAACAGCTGCAAAAGTCGATCAACATATACCACTTTCTTCCACACCTAAAAAGGGTTCCCACATAAGAGATAAATAAATAAAAACAGCACACTAGTGACCCATAACTTGGTTCAGGTTCCAATACTTGATCCATTGAAAATAAGTTTTAGACATACCACATTATCTACAAGTAACTGGAGAGCAAATATTGCAGCCTTAAGCCCAAACGTTGGTGAAGAACATATATTGCCTATACAAAGCAGATAAGATATCAGAGCAAAATGGTAAATATATTGCTCCAAACAAGACCAAATAATTCAGTTGTGCATACATGTAGGTTGCGCTGGTGTTTCCGACCAAGTATCTGTTGTAATCTTCTCATCCATCCCAAGTCTGGTTGACTGTTAAATGAAAGGAACATGCATGATGTATAGAATCAGCAAAATTAGATTACTTTCAGAAGAAGGAACTTCACATATACAGCATAAAACCTAACCAGATTCCATATACCAGTTCCATTTAGACTAACCATATAGAAGAGCTCAAAAAACAGAATCTTCCTTTTAAAATAACTAGTTTTTTTGGTTCTCATGCAATGCCTCAACATTCTCATTCAATCTTCCAAAAGAAAAGTCACTGTTTGTCTTCTTTAGTATGTGAGAAGGTGAATTGTTCTTATGTTCTAAAGTCCCTCCATGACTGAAGGTTATCATTCAATAGTTACCATTAAAACAAACCATCTTAGATGAATAAAAATTTAGATGTTCCAAGTAGCCATCTAAATGCCTAAAACTGTCAAAATGTCCTCTTCTTCCCCCTCTTCATATGGATAATAAACATGCTACAATATTTACCACAAGTTTTACTTCTTCCAGCACCATTTTTTTTTTTAAAAGTATTAATTCATCAATAACAGTAAATAGAAACAACTAAAGAAATGGGGGAGTTGTGAGAATCGAACTTGCGATCTCTCGCACTCAAAGCGAAAATCATACCACTTATACTGGCCATCTGTGGCATAAATCACATAAGACAAGGGGTACTTTAGCTAGCAACAATTTTTAGTGTAACGGTTAACCTTGATATACCTGAAATCTGTTGGATAAAAACATGAAATCCCATTCCTCAATCAACATTTAACTACTCTTAGCAAACAAGCCAGGCATAATTTGCAAAGAGGAAGACAATTGAAGTTATGAAGGTGCCACCTAATTTAGTGGGTTAAGTCTCTTAGACTTATGCAAGAGACATTGATCAAATCCCACCTTCACTAAAGAAGGGGATTTTATGGGATGGCAGAAGGTACCTCTCTTCCTGTTGCTCATAGGCCCAATAGCCATCAATGGAACTGGGACAATGAAAAAAAAATACAAGTCATGAATTTTCTACCATCCTTTGAACTGTTGAACTTGGGATAGCAACAGACGCTACTAACAACCAAGGCAACTCAGAGGGCTGGTTAAAAGTCATGCATTTTGCATGTTTGTCATTTAACACTTACGGGTGTAAAGAAGCAGCAGAGTGGAAGTATACAATAGTATAAGGCTTCTGTATCACGGGCTCGAACTCCTGACATTTGATAATAAAGATGATGATCTTAGTTACAACAGGCAATACTCATAGAAGGACAAAATTTAGAAGATTATAACATAACTATTCACAAACAGTTGTATGCATTTTCCAATATCAAGGAGCAGAAATTCTGAAACTGATGAATCCAACTACCAACTGTTATGCAAAAATATTTCTGCAGACAATAATTAATGCGAGTTAAAGCTGTAACAAAATAACCTTTATGACATAGAGCACAAATCGTTCCAAATCGAGACATCGCAGCAGGAAATGTGCCCCCAACCACCATTACAGGACGACCCTCACTGTCTACCCCACCACGATAGCTGATATAAAAATGAAGAACTGATGTTAAATGCCAACCAGCACCATCAATTTCAACACATTAATAGCATCTCTAAACAAGAAACACTGAGGTTATCCAAGTGGGGATATCAGAAAACTGCTAGACAGAGTGCTGTTGCATAAAAATGAAAATCCTATCATGTGTAGATCTCATAATTGGCGCTCACCACACACTAGTTTTAAACTTTATTCTGTAGCCACATATCAGCATCACAGTGTACTGATGAACAAAAGCACATTCCTTATGAAGTTGTAAATGGGGGTTTCTCAAAAGGTTTCTAAGATAATCACTGAAAGTGTACATAGAAAATAGGCAATGGGGAATCTAGGTCCAAAGAGATCACTATATCTGCAGCTGTTAAGGTGGCAAAGAAATCACAAACTTGAAGACTAAAGAACTTTCACCAGTTGAACCAAACTAGACATCTTAAATATTGAGAATTGCATATTAATGGGAAAATATTGATTAATTTATATAAACAATTAAAATCTATAGTAGGCAGGTAAGCAGTAGAAGAATATGAAGTACGGACACTTACACAATTTTCATCTCTGCAATTTCAGAAAGATTAAGAGAATTTGCTTTAGCAAGGTATCTAGAATGAAGTGAGTATTCTTCAGCAACAGATAATGGAGGTGCACCGAGGTCACCAAATCCAAGCATTCTTGCGCAATTCCAACCCCTTTGTGCTTGAGCAGTTTTCTCCCATTGTTCCTTGCGTCTCTGATCGGGATCTTTGATTAATGACATGAAGGCAGGATCTAGATATGAATCCAAATGTGATGAATTCCTATAAAAATAACACGTGTCCAGTGAAGTATTTGAATGTTGAAAACTAAAATCGAGTAATAGTTCCATTACAAAAGGAACAGTAAAATGATAAATACAAAAGGAGAGCAAATGTGTGCATCAATAGCAACAGATATAGGCAGAAACAAAAGGGAAAACAGGTTATCATAGATGAAGAACTTTTTTAAAAATTTGTCCACTTAACATTCTTCAACAATGTACACTATGCTTTCTTTCTTTTTTAAAATAGAAATAATTTTATTTAAAAGAAAAAAAAAAAAAAAGGTTCACATACACAGAAGGTGTATCAAACCACTCCTAAAGAATTACAATCTCATGTTCAAAAGCTAAAAAAAAATAAAAGATGGGGAATGCTACCCAATACAGACATCCAATCACACAAGGACCTCAACAAAGAATGTTTGATATATGATTAGTACTCTCAATTCCAAATATTCTCCTATAGTCTTCCTTGCCAAAACTCCAACATATCAAGCACAGTGCCATGGACAATGGAGTAACAGTTGCTCAACATATTGCCTGCTACTCTTGCACATGCAACACCAAGCAAGAATCAGGTTATTACGTTTTCAAAGATTATCCACTGTCAATATTTTCCCCAAGGCTTCTGTTTATATGGAAATGAAACCTTTCTTGATACATTTACTATGCTTTCTTAAACTGCTTTAATTTCTGCCTTGATAAGTATCATTACTAAGATGTCAATTATCGCGGACTCAAAAGAAGTAGAAAAGCACCCAGCAAAGAAAGAGTAGGCTTGTTGAAGTTTGGTTTTTATTTGTGCAAGTTAATATCGGATTTCCCAGCTTTTCTCAGTAATCATTTATCAATAACCATTGGAAGTAAAAGGCTGGTACAATATTATTGTAGAGTTCTATAACGTCCACAATGAAAGAATACATAAAACCACAAAGAAAAGCTGTAATCAAATAAGAATTGTATGAAATGCTGTGCCAATATACAGCAACTATACCAATTTCCCTTTACAAATTTATAGTGACCAATTATGCTGTGTAGCCACATGAAACAAACAAAAAAATTATAACCCCCAAGAAACAACTCAGGTTGTAGGTTTACTCATAATAACCTGAATGCTTTTTAAGCAATCCTAACCATTAGCCTACTAGTACTAGATTACCATTTACTAAAGTCATTTTAAGGCTATTTATCCAAAATTCAATTATAAAGTAGCAATGAAGTGTAGCAAACTAGAAAGAGAATTGTGAAAGTAAAAGATGCACATGTATTATATAACTTTTTTTCTTATTGTTATGGTAAGTCTTGACTCTTGAATCTGCAACCTCTCCCTTCACATTCCTCTTACAAGGAGAGAAGTTGCCATATGAGCTAGAGCTCATTGGCACATTTGTTATATAACTCCATAGTGGCTGTACCAAAGTTGTCAAAGACATTCAGCAGGCCATTTAGGTTTGGTCAGGAGAATGAAATATTTGGTATAGGTTAAAACCAATGTACTATTTTGGGGTTACCGCTATTTTATAAATAAATACACACAACATAATGATTTAGGTATTTTGTCCCATATGTTTTAGGGGATATTTGCACCAGTTTAGTGGCTGGTACAGAATGGTATCAACAACATTGGACTGTACCCATTCCAACTCTTCTATATAATGATTACAATAAAACAATCAACCAGTAAGACCATTCACAGCGGCATTTGATTTTCTTAGATGTATTAAACTTCACTGACCTTCGTACCAACCCAACATCACTAATAGGAAGAACATCTGGAGCTTGGGGAGGTTTTGGAACAGTCTTCTTTGGCAAAGGCTTTATTCTGATTTTACGTTCATCTATAATTGTCTCACCATTCTCATCCCCAACATCTGCTGGAAGCTTCGAGATGGCTACCTCCTCCTCATGTTTATCTCTAGGAAAGTAGAGTGGAAGCAACCTACATTGGAAAAATGTGATCAGCGATGATGCTTAAAGCCTACACAGTCGTTAAAACAAGTTGTCACAACATTAATAGAAATTTAACTCAGAAATCATATCATTTGATTAAATAAAAATGCCCTTTGTGTCTAAAAGGTTCGATAGTTTAACCACAACATTAATATACCTCTTATATATTTCAGTATCGGTTGATGTGGTAGTACAAAAAACAACAGCTGCCACTTTATCTTTCTGCTTCTCAAGAAGCCGCCGGACAGTTCCTGAAAGAGCAAACAAAAGGTAAAATGGAAAGAACAAACTAGAAATATTTAACCCTCCAAAAACAGCCAGTTATGCAATAATTCACGAACATTCACATGATGCTTAGATGCATTCAAAAAATTATCTCCTTCACACTCACGCCAATAAGAGTCATGATAGCATGCACATCACATGAATACCATTTATTAATTCTGCTCCTTGTCATTTCACAGCATTTCACTGCCTCTATTGTATCAGCTAAAGCATTTGAACTTTTGAATTTTCCAATCCATTGGATTGAGTGAGGCCAATACTTAAAAAGGAAAAAAACACATAGATTAGAGCCATTGAAGAAAACTGGAGGCCCCACCACAGAAAAAAAAAGTATGAAATCAATTTTGGGACTTCATAAGTTGGACCATGCCACAGACTTTCCATTTTTCTCCTTCTTCTTCTTTTTTAATATAATTTAATTTTTTTAAGTTTTCCGTGATAAGAACAGAATTTTAGCTTTTCTGATTGTTTGCATTAAAGGCCATCTGTTTATTGCTGGTGGCATCTATGATGATAAATTTCTACATAAACCCCACATAAAGGTTCAATTTACAATTTTAAATGGGCAAAACTAACATACACCAAGTAATTTGGCAATTTGTGGAAAACATCACAACAATCAATAGAAGAACTGTAACAAGTAGGAAAATATCTCACTTATAGCCACATGAGCAGCTGGTTCACGAGGATAGTTTTTAGCCTCTGTATATATACAGCCCATAGCAATGCTGCATTCATATATGTCAAGCAAAATAAGTTCCAGATTTACAGAACTACAGGAAAAGCACAAGGGTGAGCAACCTAGAACAGAAAAAATAGTGTAGCATCTGCTACTAAACCACCTTTTAAGCCCATTTTCAATGAGAAGTTCAAGGCAAGAGCGGTAGCAATGACTAAGAGCATTCTCTGCAGCAGTATGGTATTTCACCGCATACTTGGGACCAACGGTATGGATAACCCTTCTGGAAAGATATACAAAGAAATATGGGATTCAATTTTTTTATACATGCATAAATATAGTTGAGAATAAAGAATGAGTTTGAATATTTAGAGACAAAGTGCATCAAAATGACACATGACACTTTTTTTAACTGTTAAGTTACACACACACTTAGCCGGTTTTGAACCCATGACCTCACCCTCCAACCATTCTTGTGGAAGGAGGAAGCGTCGTATAAGCTAAAACTCATTAGCAAAATGGCACGTGTAACAACAACACAACGACAAAGCCTTAAAATGACACATGTAACACTTACAAAATTCAAAATGACAGATATAACTTAAAAGTAAATAGATAAATACAAGATTATGGATACTGAATCCCAACCAACATGCAAAATGTACATTATGATAAATCCCCAAAACTGATAGCTTTACTCATGAGATATCAACGCAAAATTGATTGATGCAAGAACCAAACCTAAGAAGTTCTCACAATAATTTCACTTGGACAATGAAAATACTTACCAAAGAGACCTTATTTATTCATCACCAAATCTGGTAAGTAATAGACAATCACTAGCAACATGGACAGAAATTTATGCCTCAGACCCTGTTAACTAGAAGATAAACTGCAACAATGAAGGCAAGTTGAATGATTTCTTCTTCTTTTATTTATTTTTTAATTTTTTTCTTTAAAAGGTGTGCCATAAGTATTACAATGTTGAGTTAAATATAATAGCACATGATAATGTCTCTGATCTCCTGGGTAGTAGGGAACATATATGAAGTGCAACAGGGTACAGAAATAATCTTCTGAAATTGCATACGTTTCAGCTTTCTTCATTTTTGACAAATTATAGAAAAAGAAATGCATCAATATGCCCACCTAGCAGGAAGGTCATATGCATTAGTAACTTTTGCCATCCCAGTTCGGCATCCACCCTGTCAAGAAACAAAGATTTATCAGTTGAGTCTACTGTTGACATTTCTTATCTCCAGCAAAGTGTTTCACCAATCAGAAAACCTTCATTTAAGAGTGAGGGAAGGGGGAGAACCTTGCTTCAACCCAAAATAATGCAGGGAAATCTACGGTTTTGACAATTTTTTTTTGGATGAGTTACATTTTTGACAATGTTACGGTACATCCTGACTATTTGCTTTCTTTTAAACTTCCATTGTAAAACCATATGTACATATTTTCATGTCAAACTATGAAGCATCATGCAATAATGCCTCAAGATCAAATCCATTGAAGATTTCTAGATAAAACTAGGCTAAAGAAACAATTTCCATACCAGTGTAGCACATTCTTCTGCAAGACCAGTCCAGCTGCAGCATGCAGACCAGGGCTGCTGTGTGCTTCATCCAGGTTCTGTTAACAATCCAATTGTAAAACATACAGGATTAGGTATTAAAACATATTATATGCATGGTGAATCTTATTAGTTGTCCAATGCAGGCATGCCTAATGTTGTGCTTTAATTGAGAACAACCATGCTGCCTAGGATGTGTAGAGTTAAAAACTCATACCAACTCTCACAAATCCTAAACTTCTCCACCGGAAGGAAATTTACTGAGGAACCATACTGCCATGGCAAGCTCCTCATGTATTGATTAGCACCCTTTGTGAAACTTACATGGAGATTCAAGAAAATATTCTAATCACTCCTTATATAAGAAATTTTAATCCCTAAGGTGGCAGCTCCAGCACCTTCTAGACACTAAATTTCCTCATGTCAATCAGAAGCCAAACCATTTTCCACCAAAAATCTGGTCCATCCATACATTAATTAAAAAGAAACATGATTTTTTTTTTAATTCCCCATAGTCTTTAACATCAGGTGTAGTAGCAACATAAATCAGTTGCATTTTCCAAAATATTTCAATAGAAGCAAGTTCAGAAGACAGAATCAAGGAGAAGATCCAAAGGCAACCCAGCAAAGGACCAAAATTTGAATAGTCTTACATAACGATTCCAAAGAAAATTATTGGACCCATTGTTTTATCTCATCAGGGTTCAGAATTCAAGCCTCATTCCAAGCTTAAAGCCTTTTATAGCACATACATACAAGCCCAAGCATGCTGGTTCATTTGAGTTGTTTCCTCATCCATATATAGCCTCAAAAAGCATGTCCACATGTCACATTTATGTGGCGTTTGATTTTTTTTTTTGATAAGTAATCCGAACGCTTTTATAAATAAAAGAAAGAAAGTCATACAATGAGTTCATGATGATGAACAATAAGAAAAAACTACTAGGAATCAAAGATAAGGGAGGGCAAAAACTCAGCGAGAGAAGAGCAATTAGTAAACCCCCAACAACGAGACCACTCTAAGAGACTACGCTGGCATAATAGATTCAACTCAACCAAGGTCTTCTCTTTGTCTTCGAAGGAACGACGATTTCGTTCCAACCACACAGTCCACATTAAGCACCCTGGAACCAAGTTCCAAATATCCGACTTATCCTTTCCATGCCACTGATGCCAACAAGAAATCAACTCTGCCACCGAGCCTGGCATAACCCAAAGGATCCCAAAGGTCTGAAGCATGCAAGACCAAAGAGAATGGGTAACAGGACAATGCAGAAGAAGGTGGTTAACCGACTCCCCATCCTTGCAACACAAGCAACACCTATTAACCAAAGGCCGACCCTTAAGCATAAGGTTGTCCAAGGTGAGGATCCGACCATGAGCAGCAGACCACAGAAAGAAAGCCACACGCTTGGGGATCTTCGGTTTCCAAACCCCCTTCCAAGGAAGCCAAGAGGTCGGAGTACCACGGATCGCGAGGTAGTAAGACCGAGTTTCCAAACAGTACGAGGTACTGTTTTAGAATTTTCAGAAATGTTTAAAGATTCCCATGTTTGGTTGCAAATTATACTAGGGAATCAGATGCCACGGGAATCTGGATTCCCCCTTTAAACCCCTCTCAGTGGGAATATAGATTCCCTTTAAAATAGGTGGGTATCTAAATTCCCAAGCTTAAAGGAAATAATATTTTTTTATAAATTGACAATTTTAACCATTTTTCCTTATCATTTAAGCAATTGAGATAAGATATAAAATGAATCATCAATATCTTTTCCCTTATCTTTATTTTTTCCCGTCAAAATAACCTAAATAGAATAGATAACTCTGTTGATATATTCTTTAACAAAGTTCTATCTATGTTTCATGTGTGGAAAAAAATTTTTGAAGAGGACCCTCCATTATTGTCAGGTATTCACTTTTGCTGTTGTGTGTGTGTTGCTCAACAAATTATTAATAAGTTATATTTTGTTTTTCATTTATTTTGTTTTTTCTCATGGGAACCCATTGTATTTTTAAGTTAAGTAGCCACATGGTTGACTCTTAAGAGGGGAATCTAAGGAACATAAGATACTGTACCTAAGTTTTGTCATTTTTTAAAGGATTTAATAGTTCATATTCAAATCTAAGGATAGAATGAGAAAAATAAATAATTCATTTAAGATTCTTGAGAATAAACCAAACATTAGCATCTCACATTACTAGGAATCTTAAGAGATTCCCATTGAAACCAAACATAGGAATAAATACATTCCTAAGCATCCAAATTGCAAAGAATCACATTCTTAGGAATCTGGATGCCAAAAGTAATGTGGATTCTAGGAATCTAGATTCAAGAAGTAATGTGGGTTCCTCGTACCAAACGCCATGTTAGTGTGAAAGTAACAAATTCAAGACTGTCATTCCCAAAGTACAGAAATTTATGTTGTTTTGCAATAAAGTTATTTGGCAAAAGGCCAGATTACAAAGTATGAAGTGCTCACCTCATTTGTCGAGTTCACAACAGCATCAACCTCAAGATTCCATGGATTCCCCCCCAAAGATATATCTTTGAATTAACCTCATGATCAACAGGAAACCTTGACACCATCGCATTGCTACCACTATCCTCCCCGGGAGATGTCAACGGATCAGGAAAGTACGAATTTGAAAATGAAGGATCTTCAGTCTCAAACTCCAAAGAAGACCTTTGCTCTGCATCCTTCCACCGCGGGACTTGATCCAAGCTAACAATAGACTCCCCATTATCCGTCGCTACACCACCCCTGGTTGTGGCCGTACGGTACATTTTTTACAACTCCCAATTACAGTCTCACCTCCCTTATTATTGGGTTTCTCAAACCCAGTTTCACAAACACTATCACACACCACACCCTCTCCAAAACTAGCCGCATGAACTATTCTATTGAGTGCAAACCCAAACCAATCACAGAATTCCCCTGAAATCAACACAAAAAGATGCACATACCATAATCACAATCACCACATAAACACAAATGCACCAAGAACAATTCAAAAAAAAAAAAAATAGAAACTTTTAATCATATACATACAAATTAAACTATATTATAATGAAACCACCATAATTCTCATCAATGCTCATTACATATAACTATAATTCACATAAATCCCCAATTTTTTTTTGTTTTTTTGAGCTACATAAATCTCTAATCAAGAAGCACAAAAAATAAAGGATCACTCAGAATCTGATTCAACAGCTGAGAAAATGTATTGAAGATCAAATTCTCATGATTAAAACAAAAATTAAATCCTAGTGTAATTGGATGTAATTACATTTAACACTAAGTTTAAAAAAACAAAAAAGATTCAAAATTTCGCTATTTTCCAAGCAACCAAACACGGATAAATAAAATTTGAGCTTCGAACTCCAACCTGTAAAATTTTCCGCGAAAATTGAAGAATTAAAGAACGAAACCCTAGAATTCGATTTGGAAGAGAGAGAGAGAGAGATAAGAGAGAGAAAGTACCTGTGATTGTGAGTTTGGGAATCACACAGTTTTTTTTTTTTTTAAGTTAATTTATTTATTTGAGAAATATATGTAATGTGTAATGTAATAATGCAATATGTACAACTATGTTTGCTGGGATGATGAGCTTGCAAAAGGCAGAGATCTTTTTGGTCACGAAATTGCTTGGAAAATTTGCTTATTATATATTTTTTTTGTCTTTTTGTGATTGTTTGACTTTGAAATTTCACTACTACCCCTTGATTTTTCTTTGAATTCATTCTAAGACCCTGCTTTGGTTCTCATTCTTATAATAAAATTTAAGAAAAATAAATAAATTTATACCAACAAAACCCTTTTATTTTTTCAATAAGTCTGGTGATAGATTTGTGTTTGATTAAGAATTGCTTATTTTTAGTGGCTTATTCTTTGTATAATATGAGACAAATGGCTAAAAATTAGTTTATTTTAAAAAACAAATTGATGTTTTGATTATTTAAAATAAAATTGAGATAAAAAGTAGTATAAAAATCACAAACAGTATATAAACAAAAAAAAGAAGAAGTTTATAACCACTTCCCAAACCCGCATAAAAATGTTTTATAATGATTTTGAAATGACACAATAAAAATAATATTAATAATGGACTCATATAAGAATAATGTCTCATCCATCACAAATTTTGTGAAATTGTTTTATTTTAATTAATATATATATATATATATATATATATATATATATATATATATAATATGTTTCAACTGGAAAAAAAAAAAAACATTATGCTATTTTCGCTAAAGATAATTTGAATGTTTCAATAAAATCCAAACTGAATTTTCATGAATTTGTCATGTTCTTCAGAGTATCCTTTTTTAACATCATCATTTGGATATCCTAAATATGGAAGTGAATACTTTTTGTGTATTGGGCTTGTTTAAGGTTTATTTATTTATTTTTAATTTCTAGTTATAATAACTATCCTTAATTCTCTCCCTAGTTTTTTTTTTTTTTTTTTTTTTTTTTGAGAAACCAGCCTACAAAGTTTGGATTAAATAATACCAGTTAAATTAGTCTGGAAAAACAGTGTAAGAAAGCGGAGGAATAGACTCCATCCACACAACATAATCTGAAACATGAATAGCATGTCTAATTAGATCATGGGCAAACTTGTTACCTTGTCTCTTTGTGTGTGAGTAAGTAATACATTAAACAACTTGAAAAAACTTAACATCCTCCCTAATTATACTTAGTAGTTATCGATAATTTTTATAAAAAAAATTAATTAAAAAAAAGTTATTGAGAATTGAGATTTAAATCATAGTCATGCCTATAAGCTTATATTATATGTTTCATTCCTAAAACTGTTTTTCCAATTAACATCAATTCCTAATTCACAAATGATTTTGGATTTATTTAAATTTTTCTTTACTTTTTTTTTTTAGAAACAAACACACACACAAGGGAAAGGAAAAGGGGGTTCTAACACAAAGGCACACCACAACTCTACTTAAAAGCTATGGTAACTTTTAAAAGAAGTTGGAGTAAGTTATACTACACACAATATACAATCTCAACTAAATTTCTCTTTAGTTGAGATTATATAAATGAAAATGACTAAAGTAATTAAAAATAATAATAATATCAAAGCTATGGTACATTTAAGGAGCAGTAAGAAACTATGCCCTAATAATAATATCTTAGAAGACAACGTAATGATAATGTAAAGACAAGTGATGCCGCATATATATTATTATCAGCCTATTAGGTACATACACTTGGCATGTGAAATGACTATGGTTTATTCATTTTTGATAATGTAAAGACAAGTGATGCCGCTGCCGCATACATATTATTATCAGCCTATTAGGTACATACACTTGTCATGTGAAATGACTATGGTTTATTCATATACTATATTGCTTGGCTCTCATTCATACTGAAAATTTTAATTCTTTCCTCACTGAATTCTTTTTAAATTTAATTTTTGAAGCAAAAAATTATTGGTAAATTACTTGTACACTATTTTATTAAAAGATTTTCACATGTTTTAAAGTCAGTTAAATCTGTTTAATAATTATTTTAATCATAAGTTGACTCGACAATTTTAAATATGCGAAATTTTTTTTATAGAATAATAGACAAATAATGTGTTCTACCTAAGTATGAGATTTCTCAAAATTATGAGTTTTCTTTCCAGCCCTTATCATAAAATAATACTACGTATATAGCACTATTTTGCATAAAATACAATATTACCTGAAAAAAGTTGGAAAAAAAAATTGTTGGTTGACAAAAGCTGGTACACTTAGTCAATTTTTGGGAGATATTTAGCGCCTACTTTGTTTGACTGCTAGCATCATGATTTTCACATGCATGTATCTAATAAAGTGTAGAAATAACAAAATGAGAGCTCACTAGGCAATCCAAGTAACGAAGAGCTAGAGGAATAATTAAAAAAAAAGTAACGTTAGAAATACAAACTTTTTTTAATTTTTTTTATAAACTACTGAGGTGCTTAGTGATTATTATCCAATTCTATAATCAAATGGCATTTTCAATTTTTAGTTTTCCATGTAATTATATGGCTCTAGTCAACCCTTCAACGTAATTGTAACTTACCTTTAGTGTGGTATTAGAGCCATATCAGAGCCATATATGGCTTTAACAAGGTTTCCTAATTGGGGAATTACCTTGGCTTCTATCTTATTTTCTATTATATCTAATTGTTTTCCTATGACATCTAAACACTAGTTGGTGCAGTTGTTTTGTTCCAGGACCTTTTTTACTAGTTTATCTTCGCTAGAAGGTCTCCTAAAAGGAGTAGCAACTACTTCAAAACCTTGGTGTTTAATGGTTATATTTTCTAGGGGAGGGTGACTAGATTGGACTACTTCCTTGTTCTCTTTGATCCAATTAGTCTTGGTGATAACACAAGATTTTCTGTGCCATTCAAAATGGTTCTCAAAATATTTAAAGAAACGGATACTTTCTGATATCTCTTTCATGAACTCTTTCCATTTAGGGTTACTTCTATATTTTGTTCCTTGGTATGATTTGCCTTATAGGTTTCTCTTTTGACTTTGTTTGTTTCGAAGTCAAAATCATCACCTAAAGACTTATGATCTGGGGTGAAGTCCTTTTTTTATGACATTGAGCTGATGACCCACTAGGGGTTCAGTTTGCTCAAAGTCTGACTGAGTTGGAGAGGATCGATTGTGATTTTCATCCTCATTCACCATTGACTCTTGTTTGGCTGTGTAGCATGATGTGCTAACTTGAGATCTAGTCTTGACTCCATGGAGTTCTAGGTCTAAGTTTTTCTTAAGTGTGGGGGTCTGGATGAGCTACATTGGGATGTAGGTCTATCTTTGAGGAGAATAAGGGACTGCATTCTAGGTTGATGAAGATCTAGGGGAAATCTGAACCTGGACTGGTCAAAACTTAGCCTTACAGTTCCATTAGATAACTGTTGGACAAAGTCTAAATCTAGGCTTTGGGTAGGGTGTTGGATCTGAAAAGAATAATTTTCATTTTGCAGGGTCCAATCTTGTGGTAATGTGACCTTTGTCCACTTAAGGGTCATGGGTACTTGAATCTGAGATCCAGGGGTTGTGGTTTGGATAAGAGTGGTCTCTCCTTTTGCTTTCTTGTTAATGGCTTGGACATTTAGGTTTGTCCTGATGCACTTGTGTATATCAAGACTAACTATTTACTTCCCAGTTCAATGAGGGTTCCTGAAGTCTTGATATTTAGGGTGAGGGCTTTCTTGATATGTGTGTCATGAAGGGAAACTGTGAAGTTGGGGAAACATTTGAAATGGACTGGTCCACTACTAAGATTGGTTTTGATGGTTCCTAAGAGACTATCCTCAATCTGATGTGCCTTGTGTCTCTAAGGGCCATGAGAATTGAACAATTCAAACTTTCTCTAATTAAGTGTTTAACTCCTACCTAGACTAAGCTTATGTGTAGAAAGTTGTGTCCTTCCTTCCGATGGGCAATTAGGGTTGATGGTGCAAACAAATAACATGTTTCATATTATTTATTTATACCATAAACTTGTTTTATAGTCTTAACATGGTAATTTGCCTTAAGAGATTAGGAAGACTTATAGATCTAATTGGTAGGAACTTTAAGGATATTCCAATCTCCTATGTTTAAATCCAAGTCTGGTACCTTATAAGACTCTCAATTGAGAGTTCCAATGTCTTATGGAATCTCAAGGATGGATGATTTAGAGCTGGTGGAAAAGCTACTTCTAAATAACCTGTTCATAGTTTTGGATCAAGAATCTAGGTTAAACAAACAAAACCTAATCACCTTTATCTTCAAATTACTATACCTAGCCTTTAGTTTATTACAAGGGATGCATTCCATGACTGATTGTCATTCCTAACTTCAAGCCTCAACTCCTATTTTCGGCTAAAGGACCACTGGTTTAGGATTCCAGGACTTACAGGTCAAAATCACACTTCTCTAATACAAACTGTGGGGCTAAACACAGAAATCGGAAGAAGCCATATCATTACATGGAAAACAACCAAGGTCAAATGACAATAACAATACCAGCAAAGACAACACATGCTTCAAAACAGCCTCTGTCCTGGTATCAAAGCCATATATATATATATATATATAAAAGAATATAGCAAAATGTTTTATTTAGAATTTCATATTTGAGCCTCTAAATATCAAGGTGAATGACATGGTAACATCGTGTCTGTTTGGATTTTAGATGAAATTTTTTGCTAAAAATTTGTTTATTGAAAATTGCGTAAAATGTAAATCTACTTTTTATAAAAAGGAAGGCTTTAAAAATCATAAACAAAAATAAATTAATAAATTAAAGAGAAAACTGTTGACAACTGCACACCTTGAAGAACTCTTGGATTGCAATGTTCGAGTTAGTATTTTGGTTTAGAGAGAATTTTAAGTGGGACTACGACAACCGCATGCCGCTCCACGGCTGGATTGAAGTCGCGAAGTGCTTGATCGACTATGGCACCAATGTCAACGCTCAGGATCGATGGAAGAACGCCGTAAAAAATATAAACACTTTCTCTTCTACTGTTTCTTCGTCAATATTTGCTTTTCGCAGTGTTAATTTCTGTTTTTCACTTTATTTGTTTAATTTGAAAAAATAATTGTGAAATTCAACAGTAATAATAATAATAATAATAATAATAATAATATAATAATAATAATAATAATAAATTGTGCAAATTGTTGTGCACAAGTAATTTGGATTTGAACAATGGAATTGAAAGTATAACTGTGTTTAAGTTTAAATGAATAGATTCCATCTTGGTGTTCGGTATAGGTAATTTGTTTACTGATAAATTGCTGATTGTTCCAAAAGTTTCCAGTATTAGGAAATAGTGAATTTAATCATTTAACTATTATTTTAACGGTTAGAATAATAGCTTAAGCTTTTGGTAGAATTAGTAATTCATTAAAGCAGGTGATATGAGTTTGAATCATGTTTCCGCTCTACCCTTGATTTTATTAGAAATAAGTTTAGTGGAAAATTCAAATTTCTGCTAGACATGTATTTTCCTCAAAAATTTTCTGACTTTTTCGTTAAAGTAACAATGGTTAAGGGGTACGTTGCTTAAAAAGGGTAGTAAATCTTGCAGTTCGAGTGTAATGTTTTGATATGCATTAGAAGCAAAAGTCATTTTATATTTAAAATTTTTTTTTTTGGGGGGGGGGGGGGGGGGGGCTTAAAGTTAATGTAGAACTGTAATCAGATAATAATTATTTGGAGTTTCTCTTGTGACAGCCATTAGCCGATGCTGAGGGAGCTAAAAAGTATAGCATGATCGAGTTGTTAAAATCATACAGTGGCTTGTCTTATGTAAGTCTGGCTTTAATTTTCGTCTTCTTGTCTTTCCTTTTGTTATTTAATGTCATCTGCTTGCAAATGGTTAGTCAGCTTCTTTTCTTGTCCTGTCTAATTGCGTTGTTAAGTCTACAAGTAAATGTTTTTTCCCACTTATTGTTGATTAGTTACTAGGGTTTGGTTAATGGGTGTCCTTAGGGAATCTATTAATTAACTATTTTAGAAAATTTTTTATGAGAAATTGAAAAAAGTAATTGATTTTTTATGGCCATTTCAATTTTCCATAAAAGTTTTCTAAAATGGTTTATTTATGAATGGCCTAATCCGTTAGTAAAATCCTAGTTAATATACTGAATTGCTTCTTTAAAACTGCACCTGGTAGAGTCAATTAATTCCGGCTCAATTGGTATTTCTCCAATTAGAATAGTTGGAGGGTAAGGTAGAGGGTTTGAAATCCACTAGGTGCTTGTATAACTTGCCAATATATAAATAAATAAATAAAAACCACATTTACTAAAATGTATCTTCCGAATGTTAATAATCTGTTGACCCTTTTGTATTGGTACTATGGTTTAGTTCAGAATTCATTAATACGAGAGATGAATCTGTTTTTATCAATATTGGAATAGAAGATGCTTTTCATTCTGTTATATCACTGACCATTATATTAGATAATATACATGGCTTTCTTAACTTACGATTCGTCATTCGAACTAGAAAATGATAACGTTTTAATAAAGTCTTCTTAAAGAAAATAGTTGGTATTTGCTTTCAGTAATAGAAATGGGAACTTGTTATTTTATGGAATAATTGGAAAAGAAAAAACATGGGAATTCACTCACTATCTTTCTTTTTAACCTGGACTTTGAATCAGAGTTTTAATGTCTGTCACTGTTATTAAAATGGTGTAACTGTTTAAGTAAGGTTCTAAGAGATGCTTACCAAGGGCCTCTTTTATATTGTCTGGTTGTTGAGTGATAAAAAAAAAACTCTGCTTCTTAAGGAACTAGTTGACAGTTTATGTTTTCACAGACTACTGCTCTTCAGTTAGAGAAACTCAGACAACATCTTATTGGGTAATTTTTTTAGCAGTGGTTTCTTTTGAGGTGCATCACTGGAAACTATTGTGGTCTGTTGCATTTTGATTGCCATCAAGGATAAACTGAAGCCATAAGTTTTAGGGATTTTATCTTCCATTGACCCCATGTAATGTGATATGACATCATTGTAAATTTTTTTTTTTCCTTTTTCTTTTTGATAATTCAATATTTACAATTGGGGAGGGGGATATGAACCTAGGACATCTCCACTGGAAATATTAAGAGGTGTCAGTTGAACTACAAGGCTCTTGGCCATCATCGTACATGTTTCAGCAAATTGAAGTATGATTACTAGGATATTAGACATTTTCTGAGGGTTGATAAGTGGGAATCAAATTTATCAATGAAAATTGAAAGAAAAGATCTTTGGATTACCTACCATAACCTAGCAATTGCCTTTACTTTGCAGCCATGGCAACTGCTACAGCAAATCTCCCCCCTCTACTCTCGGCCATCTAAGAAGAGAGAAGTTAACATGTGATATCCCTTTAACCAAAAAAGGAAAAAAGAGAGGAAAAAGAACTTAGTTTGGTGTATCACTTATTATACCTGCTAATCAAGCTGACTTTAGGCTAAATTGGCATGTAGCCTTTGGGATTTTGAAAGGGACTCTATCATGGCACTAGGTTCACAATATTTAACTTTGGACGGAATGAGTCTTGTTTTGTTTTTCAGAATGAGCAAATAATATCTAATGGTGGCTTTGAACCTCTAAACATCATGGTTGATTTGTAGTCTTGCTTGCACTTTGAGTTCCTAGCTGCTTCTGAAACTTGTATTATTGAAAACACCTAAGGGGTGCTACCTATGAAATATATGGTGTTCTAAGCTCTCATGAGGCTACTTTTTTTGTATGTTTAACTAATTCTTGATCACAAGATGGATAACGTGTCTAAGGTATTCTATTGTATTCTAACATGTCTAAGGTATAGCAATCACTCTCCAAATTTAAATAGGCTGCTGAAATTTAATTGAATTTAATCTCTTTATTTTAAAGTTATTGACATATAGGCCTACATATAGGTTTCTGCAGAACCTGTTCCCAGAAAGACTAGGAAATCATGAATAAAATTTTCCTATAAACAGTAAAACTCCCAATAACAAGGAAAAGTAATTAAGAATTTCTACAACTGTTAGAAAAAAGGACACAAAATATAAAATAGGACTTATGGGCCTTGGATACAGCCTATTACAACCCATTCCAAAAAATCTTGAAATTACCAGATTACACATATTATATTATAACTGAAGCAAAGCAGCAGCTTTCTAACCTAAATAAACTTAATATTAAGACTCAATAATAACTAAATTAGGCTATGAAAGGAGCCAAGAAGGCGCCACATTGAAACTAGACCACAATTCTTGAATCTTTTAGAATTAAATCTTGTTTTTCCTTGAACTCTTTGTTGGCTGCATGAATTTATGTTTTCTTATAGATATGGAAACAGTTTACAAGTCATATATTACCAGTTTGCTTTAAAATGGAAATGCTATCTGCCTATCTCTATCTCTTGTTTGTGCTAAATGCTTTAGCATCAAATTCCTTCCATTTGGCATAATAAAGCTAGGTATGCCTGAATACTGCATGAAGACTCTTTTATATCTTGTGGATTTTGTGTTTTATTTTCTTGTGCGGGCTCTATTTTCAAGTGTTCTGCAGGGCCAAAATGGAAGTCATTTTGAACCAAAGCCTGTTCCGCCCCCTCTGCCAAACAAGTGTGACTGGGAAATTGACCCTTCTGATCTGGACTTATCAACCTCAGCTATGATTGGGAAGGTATGATTTTATTTTTCTTGATATTGGTGATAAACAGATTGTATGAGGGCAAGTCATGAAAACTGTCTTAAGAAGTTACACTTTGATTTTTTAAGGTTGATTGTTTGAATGTTTTAAACTGGGCACCAGTGATCTGTGCATTCAAACATCATTACTAGGGAAATCTGTCTACTATTCTGCTGCCAGAATGCATGTAGTTTTAGCAGTTCTAGAATCTGCATTTGGTTATGGTAAAAATTGGACTATTTGAACCCCTATATTTTGTAATTGCTATTTTTCTTAGCTGGAAAATGTGATTTAGTATGCTAGATTGTGTATGACCAATACAAAAAAAAAAAAAAAAACCATACTAGGTTATCTTCAGGAGTTCCTTTGAAAGAATGAATGGATAATTTATTACTTTTTTTTTAGGGATCTTATTCTTATCACATGCTTTCATTCCCCATTACAAGATGCCACCTATGCCCTATACTTGTATTTTATTTCCCCTGGCTACGTAAAGTGCTGAGATGATTATCTTCACCGAAATAAAATATATTGTAGCTTTGATTGCAAGAGTGGGTAGTTTCTTTATGCTAATATAGTTCCATCTTTACTCCGTAATTTCTCTTATTTGTTTCATGCTGTGGGTCTGTGGTGCCTTGTTAGTTCTTTAATTTAGTTTGCAACTTAAATAATTCATATGCTGCTTAAAACCTGGATATCAACACACAGAACTTGGTGTGTATTAGATGTTCTTTCACTGATGATAGCTGATGCTGGCAGGGGTCTTTTGGTGAGATTTTAAAAGCCTGTTGGTGTGGAACACCTGTAGCTGTCAAACGCATTCTTCCATCACTTTCTGAAGACAGATTGGTGATATAAGACACATTTTCTTATGAAATTCCATATAGGGGTTCTGCTATTTGTTTGCCTTTTTATTTACTACAGTATAAGTTGATTGTTTTCAATATATAGTATATTATTTTCCTTTTTTTTTTTTTTGGTTTATATATTATGTCCTAACTCCACCAATGTCATACTCTATTATTATATCCTTTCGCATAGCCAATCTCAAGCCCGGGTAAAGGAGGGTTTGGTAGGTTGATAGGCATTGTTATGAACATAAATCTTATTTATATATGAGCTGGGTAGTTCCCAGCTAGTGACAAAGTTTTAAGGAAAGACATGATTCTTCAAGAGGTAGCTAGGGATATGGCCCTAGATAGGACCAAGTGGTGTAAGAGAATCCATGTATCAGTTGATTAGCGCTTAGTTTGTACTTATGGCTTATTTTATGAATTGATCTAATGGGAAATGTGGTCAAAACCAAATTAAAGGATGAGGTTTATATTTTAATTGGACCAATTTTTTTTTTAAAATGATTCACCCAGCATTCTTTTTCAGAGTGACTGTATTGAAATTAAAATGGACCTTCACTTTTCATATATCAAGATTTCTGGAGCGCCACTGTCTTTAAGAAAAAAATTAATCCTTCCTGTTTCCTATAATCAATTTTTCTTTCTGATCCAGTTTCTTGTTTATCAAAAATGTAAATTGCTTACCTGTGCTTGCTAGTGATTTAAAGAATGTACTTGTAGAGACAGCTTCCTTATTTGTTGCATTCATCTGCTGTTTTAGGGTGATCTCCATCAGTGACTCAAGGAAAAAGGTTCACTTAGTCCTTCAACAACTATCAACTTTGAATTGGACATTGCCAGGTACTTCAAGTTCTAACTACTTCTGGAAGAATGCCATGCCTGAACCCCATTATTATTGATTGTTGGTTATTGTTGGGGAGATAAACACCTTAGGGAGACTCCTTGGGTATTTAATATAAAATATAGAGACACGATTAACTTAAAAGGCTTGAGCCCAACGGGTATGAGCTCTATTATATTATATTAACCACTCATTCTTCTCATCATTATTCAATGTGAGACTTCACTCACATGTGTACAGGCAAAAACTATTGCATCTGTGTTTGTAAATAATTGTTGTACTTAAGTAGAAAAGTTCATTTAAGTTTCACTCTTTTTTTGAGGTTTTATAAACTAATTTTGTACAGAGAGACAGATATCCAAAGCTACATTCGTTAATCACAATTAATTGGGCTGCTATGGATCCTCATCAACTAACGGGAAGGGGAGAAATGTGGAAAAAAATTATACATGCATGCGGCATGCACGCACATGTGCATGTGTATCGGTTGCATTGATTGGAATTCTGCTTCTGCTTAGATCATCCCTTTTTTTTTTTGGACATCTGTTTGTGCATTACCTCAGGAATCAAGATTAGGCTCCATCGATTAATTTTTACATCAATTAAAATAAATTAATTGCATACTGCTGAATCCGCAGTTTGAGTTTATACCAACAAAGCAAAAAAAAAAAAAAAAAAAAAAAAACAATGGCATTTGCATAACCCTCTATTACATTGATTTTTTTTTTTTTTTGGGATACGTAACGAAAAATTTTATTAAGAAAAAATAGCCAACCTAAGTACATTGGAGATGTACTGCGGGGGCAAAAATCAAGAACTAGAATTACAATGATCAAGTAAAATAGGAAGGGAAAAACAAGAAAAATGCAACAAAGCCACACTCCAAGCAAGGAGAGTATGTAAGAAAAAAAACTTAATCTCTAGCAAGGATAGCAGGGATTGCTCACAACCCTCAAAGCTCCTGGCACTCCTTTCTCTCCAAATACAACACATCAATGCGGCACAAGTCTCCAAAGATCTATATTGTGATGTTGCCTGAATTTACCTTGCCAAGACTCAAAGAACTCAACTACCTTATGTGGCATAACCCAATGAAGACCAAATAAACACATCACCAAAGATCAATTATCAAACTCAATCTATCGTTTGTTATTTAAAAAAAAAAAGAATTTACAAACTCAAGTGAGTTCAATTGTTATGCTAATCTGCTTTCTAATATCTTATGTGGGCAAAGGCATGGCTTATCTTCGCAATGAGCCAAACGTCATAATTCACCGGGACCTAAAACCAAGGTGAGTTTATTCTGTTTCAGATTTTGGTGGGCATATTAACTTCTTTATATTTTACTGGTAACTACTGATGTCATGCTCTGATCAGTATACTAACAAATCCTTGTAATTTGGAGATTATTAGTCTTTATAGGATGAAATGCTGTTTTCCCCAATTGAAATGGTTAGATTTTATTTCTTTTGTTCTGGTTTTCATCATCAAGAACATGTAGCTGGCCTCTGTACCTTCAATTTATTTTACCTGATGAAATATGTTTATAAATTTCAGGAATGTTCTTCTGGTCAATTCCAGTGCAGACCATTTAATAGTTGGAGATTTTGGACTAAGCAAAGCTCATCGAGGTTCAGAATACTCATAACGTTTACAAAATGACTGGAGAGACTGGAAGTTGTGAGTGTCTCTGATAACTTCTGTATATTGAAATACGATTTATAATACTGAAAACTTAATTATTTTTTCCCTTCTTATGGGCATGGAAATGAAACAAAAGACCGGTACATGGCTCCTGAAGTTTTCAAGCACCGGAGATATGACAAGAAGGTTGATTTCTTCGCTTTTGCAATGATACTTTATGAGGTAATGCTTGCTTCTGTAAGCATTTGAGATAAGATCTCAAAATACTTGAAATTAGTTCTAATTCATAATGTTCCCAACTAATCCAGATGCTTGAAGGGGACCCACCACTTGCAAATTTGAGCCTTATGAAGCAGCAAAATATGTGAGGGAAACAGGCCTACATTTCGCTCAAAAGGATATATCCCTGAATTGAGAGAGTAAGTTTGTAGCAAAAATTTTATCAACCACAAAGTTGCTTCTCTTGTCATGCATGCACGGCCCAACTATGAATCATGTTTTTTTTCCTAATAAATGAATCTAAGATTTTTCAGCTGTATAATCATTAATAATCTGACTCAACAAAGCTTTACCCAAACTAATTTTTAGCTGCACAAATTGTTGTTGTCATTCTATTCTGTCTAGGTACAAGTATTTCCTCTTTTCCTTTCTCTTCTTTTCTTGTGGTTTTCGGTACATGAACTGTTTAAATTATCAGCCGCTTTTTTGCCAAAATAAAAATTGTCAGCTGTCTTGTCTTCCTTACAGCCTTGTCTCGTGTTCTTTTTCATCTCCCTGTTGTTCCTGCAACACCGTCAACACAACTAATCTCTTCTAATTGGTCCATCGGCTGATTTTGTTGCTCGAGAAAACCATTGTAGCCGATCTTGTGTTGTATTGGTACTATCACTAAGTCCCGGTTGCTTTCATCTCTTATTGTCCTTGTTTATTCAATCCCAATTTGCCAAATTCGTTTTAGCTATGTGCAATTGCTCATTCTTTTCTCTTGACATCTATTTGTATGAACTGCACCTGTTTGATCTCTCATTTGGCGTAGATAATGATTTTATGAAGGTAATATAACTAATGACCATGAGATAACCAATTTGGCAGATTGGAATCTAATGTTCTTCACCCTGCCTGGAGGGTTGCGGGGGTTAGAAACAGGATTGACTGTCAGCATTTATGTAATCTATTCAACCAAAACCATGTCATGTTGTTCAACATGCACTAGGATGCTGATTTACAATTGGATACTCCGTTATTGTTTAGAAGAAAAGCACTGTTGCTAAATGAATAAAAAACTTTTGTAAATATTATCCTAGATATGCACACTAGAACTTGAACAATCATATTGCTAATCTCTTTTCATATTCAATGGTTTCCGATTTACAGAGCAATGTTGGGACCATGACATGGACCGAAGACCTCCTTTCTTAGACATCCTCAAGAGGCTTGAGAAGATAAAGGAAAATCTACCGACTGACCATCACCAGAACATATTTAATACATAAAATTCAAGTCCAATGGCATGGTCGGTATGTGGATGATATATTTTTATCATTTCTGCTCTTATACTTATACTCTTCCAATTGGGCAGATGGGGATTGTGAAGTGCCTCAACTGGGTAGTTTGTGAGACTAATAGCTCTGACTGGTTTTCCAATTTTCTGGTCAGATTCTTATCATGAATGGAGCAATGTTGATTACTTTCTCAGATTCTAAGACTCGTCAAGTTTTATATTGATCTGAACCAACCAATCCAAGAGTCTTATCCAAATGAACATATATGTAGAATGTTTCATCCTATGACTGGATTTTCTTCATTTTATCTTTCATTTGTAATCTGCTTCTGGTCCCAAAGTGTATTTGAGAAAAGAGCAACATAGAATTTCTTTTCTGCTCTTTAATTGTTCTCTTTTAACAGTTAGATTAAACCTTTTCAGAGTTACTTGGATCTTTGTGTAAAGGATGCATTTGGAGATTGTGAAGATGTTTATTTTTCTGGACATATGGACCATTATAAAGATGGCACTGCTGCATGTATTGTTGTACTCGTTTTTGTTTCTTTCATGCGACGAAGGGGATGGTGATGCGCTAGTCACGCACGTAGTACTAGAGCCAGTTATTGTTGTGATGGCTTCAGACTTTAACGCGGAATGGGGCTTGGTTATCCTGGGCTAGGACACTGTACGGACCTATCTGTTGTCTGGATTACATGATGATGTGACGCACAACTTTCTGTTTAGGGCTAGTTTATAAGTTAGTTTTTTATTTTTCAGTTTTTATGTACAACTTTTTAAAATTTTTTCTTCTTCACATTTTCAAGATATAAGTATACTTTAGTACACTTTTAATAAAAAATTAAATAAGTTATTTTCAAATGGATACTAAAGTTTCTAATGAAGTTCTATTAATTGGCTTTAATGATGCTAAAAGCCTTGTGGCTCAACTTGGTCTCACCCAAAGGGAGAATATGTTTTTGAATGGAATCCCTCCACCCTATTTGTTATTAAAATTAAAAAAAACACACTATTAATAAATAATTTAATTTTTAATATTTTTATATTAAAAAAGGAAAATTAGACTTAACATATATGTGGTTAGGCTTGTTTTGATTTTTCTATATGTGGTTTGAAAATTGTTACTTTGCCCATTTAATGTGGTTTTCATTAGACAACCTTTATCAACCTTTTGCCTTGTTGTTAGAAAAACACATTTTAACATATAAACTTAAAAAAAATAGGGTCAAACACCTCTCAAGAAAAGTTTTTTCACACCATTTTCATGCACTGGCAAAAGTATGCTCTCATACAATTGCCTGCAATGTGTGCTCACTTTCTTTTGTCAGTCTCTTTCGTATCCCTTTTTGTCTTTGATGAATAGTCTATGTGTGTCTTTGTGGATTAATTTATACACAAAAACAAAACAAAGAATAAGAAGTAGTAGTAATATAATCTATCTACGTAACACACAATTAATTAATTATCTGTTTCATCTTGCATGCCATTTCTGGTCTACAATAACAATAACAAATATGCTAATCCAAATGTACTAATCCAACAAATCATTTCTTTGATTCTAATGTTCCGAAATACAGTAAATCACTAATGAGTTGTAGGGAGTATAGTTGTGCCGTGCACTATCCTATAATTCCCTACGTATCCTGAAGATTCCAACATCTTGGTTAGTTATATATGTACGGATAACGCCAAAATTCTCATTACAATGGATTTCTCACAGTTACTACAACTTTCACTCTTTTTCCAAATTCTCTCCTCCTCCATGGATGATCACGATGACTGTGTAAGTTATCGCTATTACTTTGTGTCTCTCGTGATTGCCATTTTTCTTAGTGCTGTTACCTCCTACATGCTTACGATGATGCACCATCCAGCCTTAACTGCCGCCTCCGCTTCCGCTAATGATACCGAAGCAAACAACGCTCCTAACACTGGCGGTGGTCATAATATTGGTTCAGGCTTTGATACAGGCTTTGGTCATACTACGAGCCATGCTTTGGGCTCTGGTGGACGCTCCGATGCTACTACTGACCAAGTTGCTTTGGTCTCCGGTACAGGCTCTGGTGGCCAGGCTACTTCGGCCTCTGATCAAAACTCCGACCCTACTACAGTCCAAGCTGCTACTGGCTCCGGTCAAAACTCCGACCCTATTGCTATCCAAGCTGCTGTTGGCTCCGGTCTAAACTTCGATCATTTTACTGGCCATGTTTTGGGCTTCGGTAGAAGCTCTGGTGCTGCGTTGGGCTCCGGTGGATGCTCCGATGCTGCTTTGGGTTCCGGTAGAAGCTTCGTTGCTACTTTGGGCTCCGGTAGAAGCTTCGATGCTGCTTTGAGTTCCGGTTAAAACTCCGATTTTATTACTATCCATGTTGCTGGGGGCTCCGGTCTAAACTCCGAACCATCATACAAGGATTGAAGAAAAAAGGAAAATGTAATTGAATTCAAAGAATGAAATTGATACGCTTAATGTTTTAAATTCACAATCTTTTGCCCTTTTTTTTGCATTCTTTTCTGGAAACGTGGCAATTTTTTAAGTGGAGTTTTGTCCTACATGTCCTAACATCCGTAATTGTAGGGTCTTACTTTCTCTTAGCTTCTACTTTTACATATATAGTATTAGATTAGATATTGATTTGAAATCACGTGAATAAACTACTGGTTTTTCGTCATTCTTTGGATAATATTCTCCCCCCTCCTTGCAATAGGATTTCAGAAAGAGCAATTAAGAATTGTGATTGAATGATTAAATTTATTAGTTTTTAACAATTTGCGATTTTTAGAAAAGTGGTAATTTATTTATAGTATCAAGGTAGATGGAATCAGGTATGAAATATCTTAAAATTTAAAGTCACACCATTACCTGAAGAAAAAATGTTATACAGGTCTTGCGTAATGAACTTATTCACTTCTTTGGATTACCAAAGCATGGTTGAAAAGAAATAATAATGATCGCTTATATGGTCTCAAAAGATAAATAAATTCATGATGACTTATAACTGCCTAAAAAGTATATCTTGGTACACAGTCTCAAGAGATGAGATTACAAGGCTTAATTATATTATAAATTTTGATACCAAAAGACTTGAGAAAATAACTTGGAAAAAATTAGCAAGGGGGAGAATCTTTCCAAACTTATAATTTAAAAGTTTAGGGGACTAGAGATAGAAAGCTCTAGTATGGATTTAGGAACTAATTTATGTGGGAAAACAAATCATGCCATATGAACACTATTTAGGAAATCAAGCCAATAACAAATCTGGAAAAGACTTCCAGTTTGAATTCTTTCAAACTCAGGTTTATTTGCCTCCATCTAAAACAACCTTTCTAACAAAGAATGCTTAAAATCACTAAAATGAGACAACATACGCTATATATTGATTACTATCTTAGGCATTAAGCTAATTAGTGCTTTCAAAATAAAAAACTTAGGAGTCTCAATTTCTGAAAGAGAAACAAATACTTGTCCCAACGAAGACAAACAAATACTAATCACCCTAATTTCAGTTAATTATTGTTGGGTTCGATTTGTTGTTATATTTCAAACTTAACCCCACACCCTCAGCACAACCAAACCCATGAAATTTATTCTACAATTTGAATCTCATTTTTTTTCCCTAATTTTTCTCACTTTTCAAAGTACAAGTATACTACATCCTTGGTGCGATGGTTACTCCACAAGTATAAATGCTTGTGGGACGTGGGGGGCAAGAGTCGGGGTTCAAGTCTCCAAGAGGGAGTTTCGTGCACATATATACTTAGATTAAACTAAAGTAGAAATTCTATCTGGTATAAAAAAAAAAATACTAATATACTCTAAAATTGTTCTACTTATTTTCTTACATTGATAATTAATCAGCCCATCTAAACCATTATGAAATCCAACCTTCAAAAAGAATTTATACCCAAATGAGGCCTTGAACAAAGCTTGCCTCGAGACAACATGTTTCGCCACGTAGGTACACTTAGGCCTGTGAACAAACTAAGTTGAGTCGAGTATTAAAAATTTAGGTTTGTTTATGTAATTTTATTTCGCATATGGGTTGAGCTCGAACTCATCCCTAACAAGATTACACGTTCAATCTTGATTCATTTTATTGTCAAACATGCTTGTGCTTGTTCACAAGTTACTTGCATAACTTTTTTTTTTTTTTTTTTCCCTATATTGATGTCATGGAAGCTAAAAGAAAACAAACACGTTACTTTCTGAATGAAAAAAGAAACTAAACAAGTAAGCTTCTGATTGAAAACCTCAAATTCATGAGAGGTCCCTTGAATCCATAAGGTGATAAAGTCCTGGAATCCACCAGAGAGAAATAGACAAAGTCTATAGTTTATAAATCTAAATATTGAATTGCCCTGAAGGCTTCAATATGTTTAAATAGTAAAAGAAACCCTAGGGCAGTTAGGGCAACACCCAGAAACCTTAATTTGCGCTAATCACATAATTAGGTGGCAAAATAGTGATTTTTTGCCAAAAATAGCAAAATCGGGATAATTGCGAAAATTGAAAATACTGTCTCTAAGAGACGTCTCAAAATAGACAGGACCTTATTTTGATTTTTAAACTAAAAGCTATTAAGGAAAAACAAATATTACTATAAATAGCAAAAACAACATTTTCGGGGTCTTAAGGAAGGAATTTGCTTAAATTTAGGCGATGCTCCTGACAATTGGCATGAGTTTAGATCAAAATGTTGTTTCCCTTCAACTTGCCAAATTTCATGTGATTCTGACACTATTGCCCTGATGGCCTCTATTGATACCCCCCCTTTGGCCTTGCGTTATGACTTTCAATGCCCCAACTACTTCAAGAAAGCATGTGCTCTCTGTTGACTCTATTCTAAATTTACTATGAAGAGATTGTATATATTATTAATAAACTACAAATAATAATTTGATATCATATAAACTTATTTACAAACTTATACATTCCTCAAGGCAATATAGGTAATTTTTTTAGATAAGTATGTATATAAAATTATAATATTGCATATAGTTAATCAAGCCTCAAATTCATGAGATGGTTCACAAATACATTATCATGTTTGAGCTTGGCTCATTTAGTAGTCAAACCTAAACTTGGGCTTGTGTTTGACTTGTTTACTAAATAAACGGATATAAACAAACCTTTTGTTGAGCTGAGTTGAGCTTGAGCTATTCATAAATAGTTTAGTTCATTTATAACCTAATTATTATTACTGTGAAAACCAACCTAAGAAACAATTTAATATACCAATTGATTACTGGATTACCTACTGAACACCTTGTTACAAGCTTACAACATATGCCTGGCTAATTCATATTACATTCAAAACAATAATAGGAAGAAGAAAGGCTACAAATGCTATCCTGTTGAAAGAAATTGTTCCAAAATGTGATCTTACATGGTAGATTTACCCATGATGCTAAGCTAAGAAACCATTATCTAAAGCTCCTTTTATTTCACTCCAGCCTTCTGCTTCAAAGCCGCAATGAACTTCTCTTTATCCTCAGCTGACATTCCCTCTGCTGAGCAATCTCCAACACCCCATTCTGCCCCACGTATGCAGTACTTGTCTTGAATTTCTTGGCGATTCCTGAAAATTTCCTAAATATGAGTCCATTACAATCAAAGTTCTCAAACCTAATAAAAAAGGAGACATCCAACTCAATGAATATCTCTCACCCCAACTTATTATTGGCATGATATTGTCCTCTTTGAAGTGACACAGACTCATCCCTCAAGGTTTGAAAGGCCTCATACCTATTAGGGTCCATGCGATTCCATACAAAGCATGATATTTTCCTCAAAATGAAATGCCTTGGACTCTAATTGGTATAAGGCCTTTTAAACCTTGAGGGATGAGGCTGTATCATTCCCAATGAGAACACTACCATTCCAATGATGACTTAGGGCATGACAGAGTACTTATAAATTTGGACAGCAATAAGATAACTCCAATTTCAGGAATAAATACTCAGCATTTTTTCAATCAGTAAGTTACTTATATAGCCCTTGAACTCATGATTTCGCTGCCCATCTATTCTGGCAGAAAACACCATTTGAGCTAAAACTCAATGGCAAGAAAATTAGCATGTTTTATGTGCAAGAGACGCACATAGATCACTATCAATCAGTTGGAAAGTCTTACTTTCCCTAAGGTAGCTGGAGCCTGGAGTAAATCCTTTATATACATAACTCAGAAACTGAAATCAAATCTAATTCTAGCTCTAGCTCTTTTAACTAGATATTCATTTTTCTTAGGTAATTAGCTTCAATAAATCTTACTGCCTGCATCACATTTATGATATTCTAAAACAAGTTACTAAGCTGCACAATCCTGGGTGTATAAGTCAGAAGTTGTTTGACACTCAATTTAATGCTAAAATTGGTAACTGACCAGAAACTTACTTTTCTTTGTTCAACTTGGTTTTTTCAAGGTATTCCTTGAGCAGAGGAGATTTTTTGAATTTGTCATCAAGTTCTGCATACCTCTTCTGGTTTTCTTCTGTAAAAGAATGCCAGTATGAAGCCATTTGACATATTAAGCTTGAACTGAGTGTTAGCATAATGATAATCATTAGTGAGTATCAAACCGTTGAAGCGATTGAGAAATTCAATTTCGGGCAACTTAGGTCCAGGAACTGATTCTAGTCCAGGGAATCCTGACAGAATTCCAGCTTTAGCTGCAGAATTCAAAGCACAAACAATCAGTTCTATTATGGATTTGCATTTTGTTAATCAAATTTCAGTCAAAAAGATCCAAAATCTTAGTTTTGCTTTGCCTTTAATGTATGTCCCCCCACATATGGGCAAACAACAAACCAAAATATAGAACAACATAGCTTGCACAATTTCCATCAGAATGCATGCCTAGAGAGGATATTCAACCACGTAAGCTCAACTGGCAAAAGTTTACTATTAGTACTCACTTGACTTGCATATAGCTCTAACTGTGTAGTCTGGCAGATTACTATGGAATCTGATTAGTGAACTAGTTGAATTTCTCCACTGCTAAGTAAACTTACCTACTTTTTTTTTTCCTCTCTTTTGCAGATTAGAAATATTGTTAAGAAGAAATTTACGATACAACTCAATCAAGCAGCATCATAGCTGCTACCCACAACACACTATAACAACAACTAGACACCTAACCAAACAAAGAGCATAAATCTAGTGATACAAGATGTTTCACAACTATTAATACGGCCTGTTGTGATTGGTGCATAAGTGGAATTTGTAATGAGCCAATGTGAAGGTGATATTATAGGTTGTGAACTTTTTTGGTGTCTCCAGCATTGCTTAGAATCAATCAACATAGCTACAAAAATAAAACCACTAGAGCAATTTGGTATCATTTAGGCTACAGCAACTAACACACAATAATCAGAACTACCCAACCTACAGGCCACACAAGCTCAAACAACTAACAAACCATTTAACCAAGCTTCTGTCTAACAACAGAAAGGGATATATCATCCAATATACACCATTTACAACAGAGAACCCTATTCATTTTTCAAAATAGAATTTGCAGCATTTTCCTCTAGCCTCCAATCCACTGGACAAACTGCTAAGTAAACTAAATTGTTCATGTAAATGACATCTAAGCAACTATACCTAAGTTTTGTTAAAAATATTAATACATGCTATCAAGCTTTAAGTTTTTAGTGCATACATAATATAAAAACAATGTTATATTATAGGAGATGCATATTCGAAAGTGACATGAAATAGAGCTAATGAAAGCTAGGTGGTGTATCTGATTACCTGGATTTGACCAGAGAAGAAGAACAACTGAAGCAGCCAAGGGAAGAGACTTGTGAAGAACTTGGCAAGATGGTAAAGAAGTTGAAGAAGAAGAAGAAGACCAAGAAGAACCGGAGGAACTTGTGAGTTTCAAAGTGCACCCAATTGGGATTTTGTTAATTTTATGGTTAGTGGGCTTCTCACAGACATTGAAGCTGGTTAATGAAAATTGAGAGAGAGGAGAATGAAGAGGAAACCATAGTTCTCTCTCACTCTCTTGCTGAAAGAGAGGGAGGAAGATAGAATTTGCTGAAACTAACGGTGTATAACAATCGGTTAGAGATGCTGTAAGAATGCTCTCATACGTGGCATGCGTTTATTGGTTACATGTTTTGTTACGATTTGCATTTGAATGGTCAAGAGTGTCTAAGACCGAAGGTGGAAGTTAATTATAAGTAAAACATGTCAACGTATGGAGGTAGGAACTTGATAGAAATAAAACAGTAAAGAGTTGTGCGTGTTTCAAAGACAAGCAATCAAGCAAAAAGATATGTTGAAGTTGAACTTTGCGCTTTTTGCATCTTTTTGTTGGAACTTTTTTGGTTTGAGGGCTTTATCCAATCAGGCCACAATCCACAAAATTACAAACTCACAAAAGTTTCAAAGTGCAATTCATTCACCAGAAAGCCCAAACTTTCTAGTTACAAAATACTTAAGCAGCGGTCATTTGGGCCCACATTTTACCCTTCTCTCTTATTCTTTTTCTCTTCTCTTCCATTCATTTTCCTCAAACCAAACACAGGGTAAAAGTTTGTTTTTCACTGTTCTGGTAGCATTGTAATAAATTCTATTAATTAAATTCATGGTGGGGTTCATCATGAATATAAGATGAATAAACACCATATCACTATACCCTAGAAATACTTAATAATTTTCTAGAGATCCAAATGGGCTTTGTAAACTCTCAATATAGGAAAAACCTTGAAATACAAAGTTACAAATCACAACAAAAATGTTAACAGAGATTCCTCCAGGCATCACCCATCAAACTCTCAGTGATGTACACCCTTTTGGCAATTTAAATGAAAATTACTATCCGTATCATATAAGAAAAAAAAAAGAAAAAGAAATAACGATAGCTATAAGTCTACTAATTGTCCATTATTGAAGATAACAAAATACTCAATTAAAACCAACTAAACTAAATTGCAACGACATGAAAGGCAGATTAATGGGACTTCCCAGCAACAGTTGAAATAGCAGACATTGCTACAATTGGAAGAAGACTGATCTTTGATAATCAAAGCTCAAAGCTATCCATGATCCCTCAAATGCTCCTATTGCTCACTTCCACTCTTCAACCAATTGCTTGAACATTCTCTCACAATTCCCACCAACACCAAATGCTTTCCTTGCCTCTTCTCTTATGTGAGCTGCTTGCACTCTCAACAATTCCTTCCCCATCATCTCTCTAATTCTCTTCCCAATCTCTTCCCCCTTAACCACCATTTGATCATCTTTTCCACCCCATCCCCAACTCTTCTCCCAAACCCCAACCCCACTCATCTCCACCACCTCTGCATTAATCTTCTGATCCCCACCTTGTGGCCAAGCTAAAATTGGCACCCCATGCCAAGCAGCCTCAAGCACAGAATTCCAACCACAATGGCTCACAAACCCTCCCACAGCCCTATGACTAAGTAACTCTCCTTGGTCCACCCATTTCTTCACCACCAACCCTCTCTCCTTCATTTTCTCTATAAGCTCATGCCCTACCACTTCATCCAAACCCTCTTCATCCTCCTTGTCAACTTGCTTATCCTTCACCACCCACAAAAACCTACACTCACTTTTAAGTAGCCCATGTCCTACTTCTCTTAACTGGTCCCTAGACATAGCTGTCCTACTACCAAAGCTAACATACACCACTGAACCATCTTCTTGTTCATTGAGCCACTTCAATGGTTCATCCCACCCTTCCTTCTCAAACTCGCATGGCACCAAAGGTCCAATAGCAAACACAGGTGGCAATCCTTCAATCACTACTTTTCTATTACTAAATGCTTCTAGTGCTTCTGATTCTAGTCCTTCAAAAGTATTGATCAAAACCCCATTTGATTTTGGGAGTTTAGGACTGTCTTCCTTGACTATATTAGCAAAAAGACTATCTGGGATAAGAAGCAAAGGAGGGATTGACGATCTGGGTATTGGCTTAAGCCCTGGAATAACTTCAAGAACATCACCAAATATAGCTTTGGATGCAAAATTTGGGAAGTGTGAAAACAAAGAGAACATTCTTGCCGACGAAGGAAAGAGAATATAGTTAGATATATGTAAGCTTTCAGTGACTGGAATCACAGAGGATATCAAACTTACATCATAGATGAGAGCATGAAGAGGTGGAGAAAGTGAAGTAAGGAGAGGAGAGAGGAGGTGGGCTGAACGACGAATCGTTTCAAAATGAAGAAAAAAGGGGTCAGTGGAGTTGGCAGTGGAAGGGTCTAAAGGGAGGAGATGGAATTGCAATTGTGTGACTTGAGGGAAAGCTGAGAGGAAGCGGGTAATGATTTGAGACTCAGTGAGTGACACAGTGGGGTGAGTGGTGATGAGAGTGACAAGGCAATGGTGGTGGATAAGCTTTGTAGCAAGTCTAAGAAAGGGTGTGAGATGGCCCATACCAGCACTTGGGAGAAGAGCTACATGAGGTTGATGAGGATGTGAAAGCTCATTACAAGTTGACATGGTTGGTTGAGCTTGAAGGTGTGGTGTTTGACTGTATGTGATTCCTCAAATTGAATGAATCCGGTTAGATTGAATTGGACTGTATAAGTGTGAAATTGTATATGTGAAGTCTTAGATCCAATATCTATGGACAATAAAGTGTGTCAACTGTTTCTATGGACACTAATAGGCCTTGAAATTATTGGTCGAAACTAATGCTAAGTTGCTAACAGGATAATGATACTCTTACATTCTTTTTTTTTTTTTTTTTTTTTTTTTTTTTTTTTTTTTTTTTTTTTTTCAGTCTTTCAGCATTTAAGACAGTTGGTGGAGCTTTGTATGACTTATGTGATTCCTCAAATTGAATGAATCCAATTAGATTGAATTGGATTGAACTGTATGAGTGTGTGTGAAGTAAAATGTGCATATGTTAAGTCTTAGATCCAATCTATATGGACATCGAAGAGCGTTATCAGTTTCTATTGGCACTAGGCCGGAAGGCCTTGAAATTATTTATCTATGCTGATGCTAACTAGTATGGAACCCATGCTTATAAACGGGAATGATAAATTGAAGTTGTGCTATTAATGTTAGCTTGAGTTATTAAACATACAGGACATTAGTTCGACCGAGACATTTAGAAGTATAAAGTGGTTTTTTCTTATAATTTTATGATATTAATTACGCTAAGTTTCTCATTACATTGTTATTATGTATATAATTTTTAAAGTTACTATTGGATACTACATATATAATATCAATTCACAATCATTGTACGTGAAATTCTACCAAATACAACACAAAATAAAAAGAATAGATTTGTCAAATAGTATCTCCTAAATTGAATTGAGATAGGTGCATGGGATCATTCAACTCAATTACAATTTTTTAAATTCAAAATCTTTTGCAAACAAAATATCTAAATAGACGTAGTATAAAAAAAATATGCTCATTAGTTTAAAGAAAAATAACAACAAAAATCTAAACAATTGAATTTTTATGGAAAACTCACAAAAACAAAATCCAATTTTGATTCTAATTGAAAATCTTTAAGCTTTGGTTTATATATATATGTGTGTGTGTGCGCGCGCATAATCTAGTTAGTAATGGACTGTACATAGTAATGATATATTACATAAATTAACTTATAAATTTGAATTATTTTTGTTATACAAAAAAATGGCTCATAAATTTAAAATCATTCAAACTCTCTTTTTCTCTAATTTTATAGATAGAGTTAGATTTCTGATTAGATATTTTTTATGGTTAATTTATATTGGATTCCTTGTTTTTTTATACATAATTAACTCACTTGACACAAAAATTAAAAAACTTAAATCAGATAGAACACATGGGGTAAAATTAATCTCTAATTGAAATCTAATTTTTACACTTAATTAACTCACTTGACACAAATATTTAAAAACTTAGATTAGATTGGACACGTGACGTAAAATTATACTATAATTGAATTTCAATTTAAAATTTAATTAAATTTTTTTCTTAATTTTGGATATATATATGTATATATATATATATATATATATATATAAATATATATATATAGGGCAATAATATTCTTACATTCACGTGTGAATATTTTTTCGCCATTTAAATTATATATATATATCAATTATGAATATAAATGTAAAAGGAGTGAGAGAATATTTTAGGAAAGGTAAACTCCAACCTAGCTCGTCTCTACGTACCTTTTATGGCCAACTTCACCTTGAGAAAACGACCAACACCGCTACACGTACAGACACCGGGAGCCACAAATATACTGCGTTGTAATGTTTTGCATTCAAACATCAAATCAATCTTCCTTTTTCTTTACATAAAAATTGAGTCATGGCATACCCCATATCTAGAATAGAAGTTGCACCGTTGTCACAATATGGGCGTCACATGAAAATGAATCAATGATTATTAATGACATTGTGGTCCAGACAAGAAAACTGGTAAAGCAATTTGGGACGAACCATTTAAGTGCACGCTTTTTCTCCTGTTTTTTATACTATATATATTGCTTTGGTTTCTAATTTTTTTTAATGTTGTGTGGATTTAATCTTTGTTATTATTTTTTAAATAGAAATTATTGGCGTGACATATGACCTTAAATTAATTTTTAATTTTTAATTATTGGCGATGTCAATAATTTCTATTCAAAAGATAACGATAAATACTAAATTGACACGACACTAAAAAGTTGGAAACTAAATTAACAAAATTAAAAGATTAGGGACCAAACTAAAAATATGATGTAAATGATATGAACCAAATAAGTTACCCAAAATTAAATTATTTTTATTATTAATTAAGGGACAAAAGTAATTATGCCTGTTTGTGGAGGTAGGATTAACAGGAAAAAAGTGTTTTAGTAGCTATGGACACTTGAGACAGCAAAAACATGCCTTGTAGTATTAGGATACAACAAATATTTTTAGAGCTTGCACATTTATAATAGATCCTACCATAAATTTAATTAGTGTGGTCAACCATGAATTTGAGAAAATAAGGGGGTGTTTGGTATAGTAGTTTGAGATGAGATTTTTTGTAATTTTTTTTTTTTAGTTTTTTGAAATACATTTGGGTAAAAAAATGTGTGAAAAAGTGTGTAATGTTGTTTAAAATATAAAAATATGAATTTGAGATTACTCACCAAATAGGCCCTAAAGTATTATGTCACTGAACTTTGAAAAGAACCTAAAAATTACTCAACATTTTGTCATAACTATTGATATCATCATCTCTTTTGATTGACGCATAATAAAAGTGATATCGGTGGTGGACTCTAATAAAAGTAATGTTGCATTAATCACAAGAAGTCATATTAATAAGGGGGTGTTTGGTAAAGTAGTTTGAGATGAGATTTTTTGTAGTTTTTTGAAATACATCTGGGTGAAAAAGTGTGAAAAAATATGTAATATTGTTTAAAATGTGAAAATATGAATTTGAGATTACTCACCAAATAGGCCCTAAAGTATTAAGTCACTATACTTTGGAAAGTACCTAAAAATTACTCAACATTTTGTCATAACTATTGATATTATCATCTCTTTTGATTGATGCATAATAAAAGTGATATTGGTGGTGGACTCTAATAAAAGTAATGTTGCTTCAATCACAAGAAGTCACATTAATATTGCTTTGATGGATACATATTTTATCATGCTTCAATCACAACAAATTATGTTAGCAATCTTAAAAATTGTTGTATCCTTATTATAACAAATTAGGCCCACCCTAGATATAAACAAATTTAACCATTTCACCTACTCAACTTAACTAACTTAGCCTTAATCCAATTAAACTGGGGACCTCTTGCACCAATTGCTCATCAAAATTTTTCCTAGTTCCCCCAATTAAATATCTAAATTGTTTTCTGCCCTTTACTACCTTTTTCTCGAATTTATTTTTATAATTTTATGCCAAATCATACTAACCTTTCTCTTTAGCTTTTTATGAAATGGCATTACCTCAAACATGTACTCCCTTTGTAATGTTTGTATAAACGCAACATGTAATTCTATACTTTCTCACACTATGGATATCCTAATAGAATTTTCATTTTTTTCAATTTTTTTTTTAAAAAAAATCCAAACTACGGACGAAATGACACTTTCCTTTTAAGGTTTGTAGATGAATGAAACTACCCTCTTGAAATTTGTATAAATTAGTAGGAACATTTTTTAAAAATAGAATATTTTGAGCATATATATAATTGTTGCATTTATATATTTCGTGAAACCTTAATTGAATTTAGTATAATTTACCATCTCCTTTTATCTTTTCTCATATTATGATATATTGATATTTGGTCTATCTTCTACTATGACTTTCATATCCACCATGTTTCTTCATCTTCATGATTTTTTTACTTTTTGAGGGATATACAATAATGTTTCGTGAGCACACCACATTTCTCCATTTTAATAAATAAATATTGACCTCAGATCCACAATATAAAGGATTGGTTTATTTTAAAGGACTGGGTTAGGCGGTCCTTAATAAAGAATGGGAAAGGGGGTTGGTTGGTACCAAAAGCCATTATTGGAAAATACCATAAACAGGTGACGTAAATGCAATGACTAAAGAGGTGGTTTCTAGGGACACTAATAGGCCTTGAAATTATTGATCGAAACTAATGCTAAGTTGCTAACAGGATAATGATACTCTTACATTCATTTTTTTTTTTCAGTCTTTCAGCTTTTAACATGGTGGAGCTTTGTATGACTTATGTGATTCCACAAATTGAATGAATCCAATTAGATTGAATTGGATTGAACTGTTTGAGTGTGTGTGTGTGTGAAGTAAAACGTGCATATGTTAAGTCTTAGATCCAATCTATATGGACAATGAAATGTTACCAGTATCTATTGGCACTAGGCCGGAAGGCCTTGAAATTATTGACCTACGCTAATGCTAATAGGGTAATGATATTCTTACATTCACTCTCATAATTTAAATGTGAATTTTTTTTTTGTCATTTAAAATATATACATCAATTATGAATATAATGTAAAATGAGTGTAAGAGAATATTTTACGAAAACTAACTCTAACTTGTGAATTCCAGTTAGCTCAATTGATAAAGTCTCTGATAGTTGAATAAGAGATCTGAGGTTTAATTCCCAAAAACTGATTGGTGTCTTAGTCTGATGATAAAGAGCTATTACCAGGAGTGGACGTCATAGATTGAAACTCTTTAAAAAAGTAAAAAACCAATATTAACCTACCTCATCATGACGAGTTCAAATCTTTCATCTCACTTTTTCTGATCCACTTTATACTCCATAAATAAAAATTTGCAATATGTTCACCTAATTAATTAAATACTACCGTTATGTTAACTACTATTTAATTAATTAGGTGCATATAGAACGAGTTTTTATTGATAGAGTATAGAGTAAAATAAGAAAAATAGAATAAAAGCCATAAGTAACATGTGACTTTTTATAGTCAACTTTACCTTGAGAAAACGACCAACACCGCTACAAACAGGATCTATAAATATACTGCGTGGTAATTAAAGTTTTACATTCAAACAGCAATTCCATCTTCTTTTTCTTCACACAAAAATTGAGTCATGGGCATACCCCATATCTAGAATAGAAGTTGCACCGTTGTCACAATATGGGTGTCACACGAAAATCAATCAATGATTAATGACATTGTGGCTCAGACAAGGAAACTGGTAGAGAGCAATTTAAGACGAACCATGTCAACTTGTAGTGTATTGATGACCTTTATCTGTAATGCACTTCACTCAGCAAAAACGTGCCTCGTAATTTTGAGAAAATTTTTAAGGACTCATGGACTATGTCAATGTGACGTAACGTTTTCTACTCTCACATTTATAATGAATCTTGTTATAAATTTAATTAGTACGATCAATTATAAATTTGAGAAAAGAAGTATTAAATTACTGTATTTTGAAAAATATTTAAAAATTACTCAAAATTTTGTCATAGCTATTAACATTATCATTTCTTATATATGATTGATATATAATAAAAGTAGTGTCAGTAGTAAACTCAAATAAAAGTGATGTTGCTTCAATTAGAAGAAGTCATATTAATATTACTTTGATCTAAATCCACCATTGATACATCTTTTAGTATGCATCGATCCAACAAATCATGTTAGCAATTTTAAAAATTGTTGCATCTATATTGTTATTGTAACAAATTAGGCCAATGCTAGACATAAACAAATGAAACCATTTCACCTACTCAGCTTAACTAAGCCTTAATCTAATTTAAATTGGGGACTCTTGCACCGATTGCTCATCAAAAATTTACCTAATCCCCCAATTAAATGCCTAAATTATGTTCTGCCTTTTAATACCTTTTGTCTTGAATTTAATTTATAATTTTATGCCTATTTACACTAACCTTTCTCTTTAGCTATAGGTTTTATGAAATGACATTACCTCAAACATCTACTCCCTTTTTAAGCTATGTATAAATGCAACATGTAATAAGTCTATACTTTCTCACACTATGACTATCCTAATAGAACTTTCTTTTTTTTTTTTTTTTAAAAAAAATCCAGACCATGGACGAAATGACACTTTCCTTTAAAGATTTGTGAATGAATGAAACTACCCTCTTGTAATTTGTATAAATTAGTAGGAACATTTTTTTAAAATAGAATATTTTGAGCATATATTTAATTGTTCTGTTTATAAAATTTTCAATAAGGAGTATAATTTACCACTTCCTTTTATCTTTTCTCATATTCTGATATTTTGATATTTGGTCTATCTTCTGCTATGACTTTCATATCCAATCGTGTTTCTCCTTTTTCTCTTTTTTTTTTAAAGGTATCAATAATGTTTGTTAAGCAAACCATATTTCTCCATTTTAATAAATAAATATTAACCTCAGATTCACAATATATAGGATTGGCTTTTTTAAAGGAGTGAGTTAGGAGGCCCTTATCAAAGAATAGGAAAGGGGGTTGGTAATTGGTTGGTCCTTAATTGGTCCCATAAGCAATTATTGGAAAATGCCATAAACATGTGGAGACTTTTAATTGCAATGACCAACAGTGACCAAGTTTTAACAATAGTTTTCATTATTTTCTCCAATATCAACAAGATGTTGTTGATATGCTATAGCTCATAAACTAATTAAACATATCAGACACTTTAGTAGTTATTCAGCGTAGATGGAGGATATTCCTCCACATCATTATGGTATAATTTTAGTAGATTATGGCTAATTTTTATTTATGATATTTCTTCTCCAAAAGAAGAAGAAGAAGAAGAAGAAGAAGAAGAAGAAGATAGTGTTGATATGCAAAAATGATACCATGTATTAAATATATGGTATCCATAAAAACAGTGTTGGTAGTAGTAGTGGTGACTGTAAAATAGTGTAACGGTGAATTGAGGGTGGTCATAAATCATAAAAATGGTGGTAACGATTGCAAAGCTTGATGTAAAGATGGTCATAACATGTGCTGGAGGTGGCGGTTGTGACGCATGGTAACAGTGGTGGTGGTGCAACAATGAGAAGTGATAATGGTGGTGGTAACGATGACAATGATGATGCTGATTGTGGTGGTGATGAGAACGTTGGCTGGCAACTACAATAGTAATGATGATGGATGGTGTCTATGTGAAGAGTAATTGTGGATTTGTTTATATTATAACATTGATAAAATCTGAAAAAAAAAAAGAAAAAAAAGAAAGAGATTTTAGTATTTTAAAATTCCAAGGTTCTAAATTTTATTGACTTATTGAAATTGTTGTCCTGTAAATCCAAACAACGAAAATTAACAAATTTTTTTTTCCAAATTACAACTCAATATTCCACCTCCAAAAAGAATATGGAGACAAGTTTATCAAAGCACGAAGCTTGTCATTTAGATCCAGAAACACAACCACTTTTCATCTTCCACTCTGCAACAAGTCTTTTAAAAGTCATCTCACAACTTCCACCATCTCCAAGAGCTTTCCTTGCCTCTTCTCTAATGTGTGTAGCTTGCCCTCTCAACAATTCACTACCCATCATCTCTCTAATTCTCTCCCCAAACTCATCCCCCTTCACCATATCCTTTTCACCCCACCCCCAACTTGTGACCCACATCCCAAGCCCACTGCTCTCCACCACCTCTGCATTAATCTTCTGATCCCCATGCTGTGGCCAAGCTAAAATTGGCACACCATGCCAAGCAGCCTCAATCACTAAGTTCCACCCACAATGGCTCACAAAGCCTCCCACAGCCTTGTGACCAAGTATCTCTCCTTGGTCAACCCAATTCTTCACCACCAATCCCTTTGCCTTCAAACTCTCCATGAGTTCATGCCCCACCACCTCTTCCAAACCCTCTTCTTCCTCCTTGTCAACTTTCTTGTCCTTCACCACCCACAAAATCCTACACCCACTTCTAATTAACCCATGTCCTATCTCTCTTATTTGATCCCTGGATATGGCTGTCCTGCTACCAAAGCTGACATACACCACTGACCCAACTGGCTGCTCATTGAGCCACTTCAATTGATTATTACCCAACTCTCCCTTCTCAAAATCACATGGCACAAGAGGACCAACAGCAAACACAGGAGGCATCCCCTCAACTACTTTTCCACCATTAAGCAACTCTAGTGACAGTGCTTCAAGTCCCTCAAAGGTATTGATCAAAACCCCATTTGACTTGGTAACTTTGGGACTGTCTACCTTGAATATAATTGCAAAAAGGTTATTTGGTATAAGAAGTAAAGGAGGGATTGAAGATCTGGGTATTGAAGGAAGGCCTGGAATTTCAACATCACCAAGCATAGCAGGATAATCATCACCAGCTTTGGATGCATGGATGTGGAAGTATGAAAAGAAGGATAACATTTTAGCTGATGAAGTGAAAAGAATGTAGTTAGGAAGATGTAAGCTTTCAGTAACAGGAATAACAGAGGAAATCAAAGTCACATCACAAACAAGAGCATGAAGTGGTGGTGAAAGTGAAGCAAGGAGAGGAGAGAGGAGATGAGCTGAGCGACGAATTGTTTCAAAATGAAGAAAAAAGGGGTCAGTGGAGTTGGCAGTGGTGTGATCCAAAGGGAGAAGATTGAATTCCACTTGGTTGACTTGAGGGAAAGCAGCGAGGAAGTGGGTGATTAGCTTACACTCAGAAAGTGAGACAATCGGGTGGGTGGTGATGAGGGTGACATTGCAATGGTGGTGAACAAGCTGTGTAGCGAGTCTAAGGAAAGGTGTGAGATGGCCCATGCCAGCACTTGGCAGAAGAGCTACATGAGGATGAGGATGCAGAAGATCATCACAAGCTGACATGTTTGGCAGAGCAGTGGAGGTGATTTAACTCTAGAGGATGAAACTCTAAAAGAGAGAACCAACTCTCAAGGCTAATTGTTAATGCACACTGACTCAAATGTGTCCAACTGTGAAGTACCCATAAAGAGAAATGCTAGTGCTACAGTTTTACCTCCCCACTGTGTCCTACGTATCTTCTAGTGCTACGGCATACCAATACGCTATTATTTTGAGAACTTTCAGTTAACTTACCCCGCACAAGTTTCATCACTCATGAGAGGGAGATACAATCATACAAGTCTTCCAAGTACAAATATAACTATCCTCTACCATAATTGGCAAAAGCACAGGCGTAACCACAATATATTCACACTTCAGAGAACAACCAACACACTGACACTAATAACAATTAGCATCCCATGCAGAATATGTATCTCTCATTCAGAAATTGATTATACAAAATTGAGTAACGGCACAAATTCCAGATCGAGGAGGAACCTGGGAACTGATTTAAAATCAAAGGATGAATGGTTGTTGGTTAGCAATTAAGAAGGGAAGGTCACCAATCCTTCAATTTGATCCCCCGTGCTGTGTGTGCGCGCCTTCATGCACAGCATATGAGCGTATTGCATAAATATATTAATTCTGAGAAGTCACATGGAATCAACAATTTATAAACAATACCATTAACCGCTCTAAGATCAATGCTTTTCTTTTTCTTTTTCTTTTTTGTGATCTCCAGATAGAACAAATTCCATGTGTTTGCTGAAATTCTACTCACTAAGCTCTGCTGTCATTGATTTAATCAAACTGCAAGTAAATGAGGAAAATTTTATAGATCCTTCAATTGTCTTTATGGGCTCTTGATGACTGATGATGATTGTTTACATGTCTGTACAGTGAATTTCACACTTTTTGCATGACTTAATAGGAATTTAACCACAATACAATTCTTCAACAAAGCACACTTTAGCCTCACCTAAGGATTCCCCCTTCTAATCTGCGAATTATTTTGAAGTTTACCCTTCTAGCATGGCCTTGGCAGCATCAATTAGAATAGGCCTAAAATCAGCTGAAGCTCGACCAAGCACAGTGTATCCTTCCTTGTCTTCCACATCAACATCTGCTCCATGCCTTATTAAAAGTAGAGCTACCTGTCAAACAAACACAAATCAAAATTTATCATGGAAGAAAAAATTGATTTGATGCATTCTGCCTCATATCTGCTACATGATTTTTAAATCATCTTTCATGATGCATTATATATATATATATAAATGAGAAGGTTACTCAATTTCTTGGTACATTGGGGATATGTCTAATAAAACCTCAGACAAAATGCCACCTTTATGAGAACTAAAAATTTATCAACCCACACACAAAAGAAAAGACAGGAAAAATAAGAAGAAAAAGATGGAGAAGCAGCTACTGACTATAAGATGATGAAGTATATACCTACTGTTACTTAACAGCTCAACCCTAGCTCATTCAATAATTTTTTCAACAGGATCTACAAACCAGGCCAAAGCTCAATTTCAAATCAATAATATAATAAGTCAATGATGAGCAACACCATGCTTGGCTTAAGCTTGAAAATAGTTCCCATAAGCATAATGTGGCTACTTTTAGAAAAACTGCTTGAGTTTTTACTTTTTAACCACTAAAATACTTGTAAAAGATTCAGATGTTAGAGAAACCAGCAAGATTTAACAAACTGAGAACTTTTCCAATTATATATGTATGTCAACATGTAAGATTGTTCATTCTAACGCACAGATCCATTGAACTTGGCAAAGCTCATGAAGGAGCTTAAGCTTGGATAAAACCAAATAAAACCATGATTTATAAGAGAAAGAACAGCTTGGTTCAAGCTCAATCTAAGAAAAAACATTGCATAGATGTTCTTCAAGAGGGGAAAAATGAAATTTCTTCTTATCCAGGAAGTTTTTGGCCAATGTGAACGATTAAACTAACCACCAAGCATGCACTTGCTAAAATTAATCCTTTTCCCAAGCATCCTTCTTTCAGCTTTATTTTTTGCAACGAAAAGCAAGAAAGCTATATCTTAACTATATGAGTAAAATGATGAGGCCTCAGACACAGCATAGGCAAAGTAGGCTCAAGCCGCTCAACAATGCATTGTCCCAACACAGAGAAGAGGAAAAAGATAGGCCTCAAACATGCAAAAGTGAAGGTATTAATAAATTAATTTTTACTGAAAAAAAAAATTCCAGTGAATATTACAAAGATATCTTCCCTGGCAACTCCAACCAAGCTCACCTCTTTGTTGTAGCAAATAACCGCATTCATAAGAGGAGTTTGACCAGCTTTATCTACAGCATCAACCTCTGCTCCTTCCTCAATTAAAAGTTCACACAATTCTGAGTTCCCTGTGCTAGCTGCCCGATGCAATGGGGTGCAACCAACCTGGAGGCAATGAATGTCATACAACTAGTGTTAAAAGAGAAAATGCACAAACATTAAAAATGACGTTATTTTCATGAAATGTGCTCGTGAAGATGAAGATATATAGAAAACAGAGCTCTGAGATATCAAGTGAAATTCTCTAGTGCGAAGTTACAGGCCTTGTCCTTCAGATTAATCTTTGCCCCTTGTGAGATCAAAATTTCAGCAATCTTCATCCATCCCTTACTGGCAGCATAGTGAAGGGCAGTGCGACCACCATTATTTTTCATATTAATATCAGCTCCTGTAAAATGCAAAAATCAGAACAAATGGGATTCTACATCTTGCAATTTCCCAAAATGCAAACAGGAAGGTTAAAAAAATAAAAAGAGGTAAACAGTAAAAGGCACTAGCCCCTAAAATGTGCTATCTTATTCTTTTGCTACAGCTATTATCAAGAAGGATATAATCTTAGGTATTAAACAAAATCTTACCAACTAAACAGCTCCCCATATTATCTCCCTATAAAATAATAGCACATATGCTTATTTAAGATTTAGAGTGAGCAAAGTAATGGCACAGTTACCTAAGCCCAGGTTATTTTTTGCCAATAAATCAAACCAAAAATTCATGATCAATCAAATGGTGCAGATTGATGGGTAGAATGGTGATCCACTCGCCTCCAATACAGCCTAAACTGCCCCACATATCTTCCTCCTAGATGAAATGCTATGTTGATTCAGAAGCTTACAAATTTAGGCCTATACATGAAAAATAAGGGGGAAAAGAATTTGGGAACAAGAACTGTATACCATACCAATGCCAATAAATACATGAAATCCATTTTGTGTATAGATAAAGTGGAAACTAAAGAAAATTTGATGTAATTTGGTCCTTTGTCTGACAATTCGCATTAATTCATTTCTTTGCCAGCAATCTTATCCCCTTACATACAATTAGGCCCCCAAAAGAAGTTCAGTTAAATTTTTTGTCCCAAAACATGACTTGGGCAAAAAAAATTTCCAATTCTATTCATTTAGCCAACTCATAGGGTTTCCGAATAATATCCATAAGTGACTAGTTTGGAGTTCATTTAATGACCAAGGGCGCATTTGTATAAGCTGTTTCAAAATGGCATTTTGGGTTTAAAATGAGCGTTTGTAAAAAAGCGCTATCTATGAAGAGTTGCTATTGCGAAACAGTGTGTTGGGTTTCAAAAACTCGCTTTTATCTCCTAAATCGCCAAACCAAACAGACTCCAAGTATACAATAAAAGGGTGCGTTTGTATAAGCAATTTCAAAATGACAATTTGGGTTTAAAATGAGCGTTTGTAAAAAAGCTATCTATGAAGAGTTGCTATTGCGAAACAGTGTGTTGGGTTTCAAAAACTCGCTTTTATCTCCTAAATCGCCAAACCAAACAGACTCCCAAGTATACAATACAGTGCCAATCTTGACATGAGAAACAATAATTCCAAAAAACAACTATGAATATGATCACAAAATACACCCAAAAAAAAAAAAAAAAAAAATCCTAACCTCTGCTTAACAAAACTTCCACTATTTCCAAATTCCCAATGCTCGCCGCAGAATGAAGCGGCGCCCACCCTTCTTCATCTGCACAGTTTATCACAATCGCTGATTCATCGATTGCTGATAGTACCTTCACCACCTGATCCCATGAAAACCCATTATAACTCTCAAAAATGCAAAAATATTTACACTTTAACTCCCCAACAGTTTTATACAGAACTCAATAACTCCTAATACTTCCCAGAAATCAATGCAGAAATTAAAGTAAAATCCTCATGAGTGTTCTTAGTTGCTATATATATAGTCATTTTCTCACAATTTTTCGCAGAAAACAAACAGGGAATGAGAGAGTAACGATACCTCGGGATGAGAAGAAGAGGCGGCGACGTGGAGGAGTGAGCGGCCGTCCTCGTTTCGGAGAGAGAGGGCTTTGGAGAGCTGGTTCGGAGAGAGTGATTTGAAGGTGGAGGCGTCGCCGGATTCAGCGGCTTTGAAGAGCTCGTAATCTTTGATCTCAACCTCTGGTTTCGTGTTTGGGGGATCGATTTCCATGTCCATGCCGGTCGAGTTTTAGGAAGAGGTTTCTGGAACTCACAAAGAGTCTCTGCTCAAAATTTTGCCTTAAAATTTTTCATTCAAATCCACTTTGGTCTCTACTTTAGTCCATTTTTGTCTATTCCGTACACTTTGGTCTATTTTCGTCTAATTTACGAGAAGGTATTACCTAAGACGGTCGTATTTTCATTGTCTCACTGACATGTATAAGCATGTTGTCTCACTACATGTGGGACTTACACGTTAACGAGACAATTTGCTTATACGCCCGTCTTATCCAAGATGTTTTTTTTTTCTTACTTTACACTTTAGTCTGTGTAGTTCATTTGGAAGATGTTTTGAGAGGAGAGTTTTGTGTAAAAAGAGTTATTTCATTGGTAATTATATCACATTCTTAACGTAATGTTGATTTCGATGATGCTTTGGGAGGAAAGTTTTGTGTAAAAAAAATTGTTTCATTAATAATTATATCATATTCTTAACATAATGTTGATAGAGAATTAGAGGGTGTGGAAGAATATAGGGCGGAAAGAAAGCTAAGTGCATGAATAACTTAACTCACAATGTCCTAAATTAAAAAAAAAAAAAAAAAAACCTTGACTCACAATGCATTACGAGTTTTATGAAGAGGTTTTTTTTTATCTCACTTGGCAACAAAAATTTTCAAAGTTCTACGTGTTATTGAAGCTATTACCAATTTTACTACAAAGAGCCTCTACTTAAATTTTTACATTAGGTGAAAATTTCCATTTTACATTAAATTCACTTCAATTCATTCAGTCCACTACGCACTACGGTTCACTTTGGTTCATTTAATCGCTTTGGTCTATTCATTTCCACTTCAGTCCATTTTGGTCTATTAGATCTGTTTTAGTCCATTCGATCCACTTCTATTGTGCTTTGAGAGGAGAGGCCGTTTGTATAAAAAATGAGATGCTTCATTGACAAATGATACCTTCTTAACACAATGTTATAGAAAATTAGAGTGTGGGGTAGGATTATATGCGGTGGAAAAGAGAGTTGAGTATGTGAATAACTTAACTCAGCAATACATTAATTACAAAAGTATGATTTCTGATTTCTGGCCTTATCTATGTCGTCCGCTACAAAATATCTTGATGTAAATCATTGACATCGATTGCTAACAACAAAAGAATAAAAGCAAGGGGTGGAATGGAGACATTAATAATTCAACAACTATTCAACATCTTTAGTTTAATAGTATTTTTCAGCATCAGAAGAGAAGCCTTCCACGAGACTCATCAGATGTGATAAAATGAGCTTATCGAACTTAAAAATATAGCCACTTTTTCATATCAGCAAACTAATTGGGCCACATTCTTGGTTTCGGGTTGATCTCAACCTCAGGTTTCGGGATTGGGGGATCGATCTCCATGTCCATGGCGGTTGAGTTTTAGGAAGAGGTTTTTGGTACTCACAAAAGAGTCTCTACTTAAATTTTGCCTTAGGTGGAATTTTTCATTGTACATTAAATCGACTTCAATCCATTCAATCCACTTTAGTCCATATCGGTCTATTCGGTCTGTTCAGCCCACTACAGTCTATTTGGTCCACTTCAATTTATTTTCGTCCACTTTCATCCATTCAATCCATTTCAATGACGCTTTGGAATGAGAGTTTTGATCGCCATTCTTAGTTTTACCCAGTCTATTATTAGTTTTGACCGATTTTTGACTGGTTTGGAAGTTTTTTACTGAATTGGATTGGTGCCCAATTTCCAATTAAATTGGTTGGTTTGGTTTTTAAAACTACGGTAAAAAGAGTTGTTTTATTGACAATCATATTACCTTCTGAACGTAATGTTGATAGAGAATTAGAGAGCGTGGAAAAATATGAGGCAGAAAGAAAGTTTTCAAAGTACTACGTATTATTGAAGCTATTGTTGAATTTACTACAAAGAGCCTTCACTGAAATTTTTACCTTGGGTGAAAATTTTCATTTTACATCTAATTCACTTCAATCCATTCAATCCACTTCAGTTTAATTTGGTTCATTTGATCGCTTTGGTCCATCCATTTCCACTTTGGTACATTTTGGTTCATTTGATCTGTTTTAGTCCATTCAATCCACTTCTATTGTGCTTTGGGAGGAGAGGTCGTTTGTGTAAAAAATGAGATGCTTCATTGACAAATGACACATTCTTAACGTAATGTTAATAGAAAATTAGGGAGTGTGGGGTGGGATTATATGCCGCGGAAAAGAGAGTTGAGTTTGTGAATAACTTAACTTGCAATGCATTACAAAAGTTAAGTATGATTTCTGATTTCTGGCCTCATAAATTGTTTTTAGTCTACAATGCATTACAAAAGTCATCAATTTTCTTCCAGTTTTGTTAGTTTCTTTAACAAAGATGCTTTAATGGAATCTACCAAAATAAGAATAGGATGAGTGATTATCGTAGTGATCTCTCAAACAACTCTGCTTTGCTTCCATGTGGAACCTTGCTTTTGTGCTTTACAGAGTCCAACGGTTTCTTTTTTTCTTCTTTTTTTCTTTATTTGAGAAAAACACAGACTCAAAAGTAATATATAGAGTTTTTTAAACAGGCTTATAATACATTATATAACTAAAGTACCACTACAAAAAGGTTTACATTTATAGTAGTAGCCTAGGGTTATAAGGATTGAAACTAACACACACAATCAATGTAAGATAAATATCTCTTTTTTTTTTTTTTTGGAGAAAACAATAATACTTGTTAGAAATACTGAATTCAATAGTATTGTATTTCACACATAAAATAATATACATGAGTGCCTTTATATAGGAGGCATATGAGTGTTGTACAAGTAAATAAGAGTGCAGTACAAGTAATACAGTGTGCAGTACAAGTAAGTGATCTAAATGGGCCAAGCCCATATATGAGTGTACGTTAACAGCCCCCCTCAAACTTAAGGTGGATGTGAGACCAACTTGAGGTTGTCAACCAAATCACGAAGGCGTCCCTTAGGATGGGACTTGGTGAAGATGTCTGCAAGTTGATCTTTGGAGGAGACGGAGAAAAGCTTGAGAGCACCATGAACAAGATGATAACGGATAAAATGACAATCAATCTCAATATGTTTAGTCCGTTCATGGAAGACATCATTATGAGCAATGTGAATGGCACTCTGATTATCACAATAAAGAGGTGTAGCAGAGGATGTAGACACACCTAAGTCTGTAAGAAGCCATAGTAACCAAAGAAGCTCAGCTGTGGTATCAGCAAGAGCACGATATTCTACTTCAGTACTGGAGCGGGCCACAAAGGGTTGTTTCTTACTTCGCCAAGAAATCAAGGAAGAGCCAAGTAGAAAACAATAGCCAGTGGTGGACCTACGATCAGTGGGATCTCCTGCCCAATCAGCATCAGAGAATGCACGAAGTACAAGAGGAGATTGAGCTGAGTAGAAAAGGACATGGAAGAGAGTGCCCTTCAAGTAACGAAGAATGCGCAGAACAGCAGCATAGTGAGTTGACTGTGGAGCAGACAAATACTGGCTGACCTGATGAACAGCATAAGAAATGTCTGGACGAGTAACTGTAAGATAAACTAGGTTGTCAACTAATTGTCTGTAAAGAGAAGGATTAGACAATGGTTTCCCCCCCGAGGGAGTCAGATGCGCATTAAGCTCAACTGGGGTGTCAACAGTTTTGCTGTCAGTGAGTCCAGCACGAGACAGAAGATCAGAAGCATACTTGGCTTGAGTAATATAAAGACCATCTGAGGAACGAGTGATTTCAAGCCCCAAGAAATAGCTAAGATGTCCAAGATCTTTCATCTCAAACTGCTGACTAAGAAAATCCTTGAGTTCTTGTATGCCGCTAAGGTCATCACCAGTTATGATCATATCATCCACATAGAGGAGAAGTAGAATGGTGCCTTTATCAGTACGACGAAGAAATAAGGCAGCATCATAAGGACTGGCAGTGTAACCCAAACGAAAAATAGTAGAGCTAAATTTTGCAAACCAGGCTCGAGGAGCTTGTTTAAGACCATACAATGCTCGGCGAAGGCGACAAACCTTATTGGAGTTAATGGAGAGACCTGGAGGAGGTTGCATGTAAACTTCTTCACTCAAGTCCCCATTAAGGAATGCATTTTTCACATCCATCTGAAAAAGATCCCAATTTCTAGTAGCAGCAACAGCCAGGAGGGCACGAACAGATGAGATGCGGGCAACTGGTGCAAAGGTCTCTTCATAATCAATCCCATACTCCTGTGTAAAACCTTTTGCAACAAGGCGAGCCTTATAGCACTTAATGGACCCATCTGAGCGAGTCTAAATCTTGTAAATCCACTTACAACCAACCACAGACTGTCCAGGAGGAAGAGGAACTAAGTCCCAAGTATGGTTTTTGGTTAATGCATCAATTTCCTCTTTCATTGCAACCTACCATAAAGGGTCAGTGGAGGCCTCACGATAGGTTTGAGGCTCGTGGAGTGTAGCAAGTGCAGTGAAACAATGGTAATCAAGTAAATGTGTAGGAATAGATCTTACCCGGGTTGAGTGACGAGGTGGAATGTCTTGTGGAGGATCTTCAGGCGGAGCAGGAGCGGGGGACCCAGGCTCGAGTTGGGGTAGCTCGTCATCAATCTGCTCATCTTCGACCTGGCCAAAAGAGACATTAAAAGGATCGGGTGTTTGTATAGAGAAGTCTAAAAGAGGATCAATTGGAGTTGGAGAAGGAACATGAGACTCATCTGGAAAAACTTCAAGTACAGATGAGGTAGTGAGGGAAGAACGAAAATGAGAGAGTTCAACAAACAAGCGGTGTTCCCAGAAGACAACATTACGAGAAACATGAAGGCGATGAGAGACAGGATCATAACAGCGATACCCTTTTTGTGTTTCGCCATAACCAAGGAAACAGCAGAGTCTAGATCGAGGCTCAAGTTTGTTGTGCTTATGAGACTGAAGAAGAACAAAACAAGCAGATCCAAAAGAGCGAAGGTGATGATAGTCAGGGGGTGACCCAAAGAGGCGCTCATACGGAGTTTGATTGTGGATGACAGTGCTTGGAATGCGGTTAATGGTGTGAACAGCATGAAGAGCAACTTCACCCCAGAAAGGAGGAGGAACCTTGGCAGAAAGAAGAAGAGTACGAATAGTGTCAAGAATATGACGAAGTTTACGTTTAGCTCGACCATTTTGCTGAGAGGTACCTAGACAAGTTAGATGATGTATAGTGCCATAGGAGTGTAACAGAGCTTTAAAAGCATATTGAGTGTATTCAAGAGCATTATCAGAATGAAATATTTTGATTCTTTTGGAGAATTGGGTTTCAACCATTTTTGCAAAGTTACTATAGATTGGCAAAATTTCAGAACGAGATTTCATAGGAAATATCCAACTGTAACGAGAATAATCATCAATGAAAACAACAAAATATCGAGATCCACCAATACTAGCAACAGGAGAAGGTCCCCAAACATCAGAATGAATTAACTCAAAAATACTATTAGAAATAGAATCACTATTATTAAAAGGTAAAGCTGGCTGTTTTCCTAACTGGCATGAAGTACAATCAAAATTGTCTTTGGACACAGAACCTAACAGACCCTTAGAAGCTAACTGTTGTACTCGAGAAGAGGGTGCATGACCAAGACGAGAGTGTCAAAGTGAGAGAGAAGGTAGGGAAGACACCGCAGCAGCAGCAGCAGCAACAGACACCGGAGCAACAGGTGAAAGATGAAGATTATCCATTGGAAACATACACCCAACTCTAGGGCCGGTCCCAAGCTCTTGCCCCGTCCTCGGATCCTGCACAATACACCCAGAATAGTAAAAATAAGGCGATAACCTAGTTCAGCTAATTGTCCCACAGAACACAAATTATAGGATAGGTCAGGAACATGGTAGACCCCAGGAACAGAGAGGTTAGAGGTTGAAACAAAACAAAGACTATTCCCATGCATGGTGGAACCATCAGCTATGTGAATATTGAGGGGATGTGGAGCAGGGTCAAGTTTGGAGAATAAGGACGAGTGAGGTGTCATGTGATTGCAACAGGCAGAATCAAAAAGCCAAGTTTGAGACTTACGGGTAAAACTGAGAGAGCAGTGGAAAGAGATGCATTACCAGTCATACGAACAGCTTGAGCTATGATCTCCTGTAGGTCAGTAGGTGAGAGGTTGATAGTGGATCCAGAAGACTGGGACTCAGCTGAAATGGGAGGCATTGGCGGAGTAGACTCAGTGTTAGCAACTGCAGCAGTAGATTTGCTGCGACGGTAACGAGTCTCAATAGTGTGGCCAGGGTGCTTGCAATAGTTGCAGAACTTTTTATTGGTCTGTCTGCGACGATTGTTGGAGCCAGAAGAATCACCTGAGTGCTGAGGTTGCTCTATGGAAGGAGTAAGGGCCAGAACATTAAACTTATCCTGGGCTCGAAGAGTTGCAAGGCGAGCTTCTTCTCTGACTAACTCATTCACAGCAGTATCAAGAGAGGGAGGAGGACAACGATTTAGAAGCTGACCTCGAATGAGCTCATAGTCCTTGTGGAGTGACATCAGGAACTCATAGAGATGAAATTCATCTCTAATAGCAGCATATTGTTGGGCATCTTTTGAGCATGCCCAAGTTGGATCAGAAAGGTCAATTTGGTCCCAAATGAAGCGAAGCTGATCATAGTAGTCATTGATGGACTGCCCCGGTTCTTGCCTGAGTTGATTCAATTCAACCACTAACTGATATTTCATGGATCCGTGAGTGGTAGAGTATCTTTTGGCCAACATATCCCATGCTGATTTTGCATCATCAAAGCTGCCCAGCAAATTGGAGATGGAGGGAATGGAAGTATTTCGAATCCATGTGAGGATCATGTGATTGTGACTATCCCATTCAATCATGCGATTAAGAAAAACAGCATCTTCTTCACTTGCCCCCTTCACAAGAATAGTGATTGCACCAGTGCAATAATGCCAGAGCATGCGACCCTTAAGGAAACTGCGCATAGCTTGAGACCAAGATAAGTAATTCCTAGTCCCTCCAATACAGTATTGATGGGGCGAGGAAGAAAAAACATCATTTTATCCATTTTAGAGACACAATATGCAAAAACAGACTGTAAAAATAAAATCTACGCGAAAAATTGAGTAAGGTGAACCTGGCCTGAAAAAGTCAACTCCAGGAAAAAGTCAACGGTCAAAGTCAACGGTCAACGGTCCAAGTCAACGATCAACGGTCAGGCTGACGTGGCTAGGGCTGTCGTCAGCAGGACGAATTTGGCGCGTGGCGGCGCGTGGCGACGCGTGGAGGCGCGTGGAGGCTCAATTCGGCGCGTGGAGGCGCGTGGGCGCGTGACCTTCAGGGCAGAACCTTTGGGCGGCGCGTGAGGGCGCGTGGAGACTCCGATGACTGTAAGGTTTTCACGAGCAGGTAGATCGAAGCAAGACGATCTTCGTGGTACCTTCAGAAAAATTTTCGGAGCAATTTTCACGGCGGTGCCGAAAAAGGCAATGGTCTTTGCAGTGTTCGAACTCCCCAACGGCGGCTGCTACAAGTCCGGAACCTGAGGACGATGTCTGGAAGACTCAAAGGTTCAACGGCAAAAGACTGTGGCAGTTGTTGTGACAGTGGAAGCAATATGAAGAATGGAGTTACACCAATAAAGACAAGACTGCGAAGAAAAGGTCAGAGCAGTGGCTCTGATACCATGTTAGAAATACTAAATTCAATAGTATTGTATTTCACACATAAATAATATACATGAGTGCCTTTATATAGGAGACATATGAGTGCTGTGCAAGTAAATAAGAGTGCAGTACAAGTAATACAGTGTGCAGTACAAGTAAGTGATCTAAATGGGCCAAGCCCATATATGAGTGTACGTTAACAATACTTATTGAAACACATAAACACAAAAATAATAAATAGAGTTTTTTAAATAAGCTTATAATACATTACATAACTAGCTTATCACTACAAGTTTGGTTATTTATTGTCAATCATGCATCTTCCTCTTTAGATGTTCTCCTTTTTATAGTATATTTTGTTAATTCTAGAAAGATTATTTATACATTTATACATTATTAGCCAAGAAAAAACAGGTACAGAATACAGTAACAGTTTTATTTCATTAAATCTTTTTATATAATGGGAAGAAGAGATGAGGACCCTCTTCTAACAAAATGAGTTCCTCCTCATTCTCCTTTGCAAACCGAGCCAAAAATTGAGCAGCATAATTACATGAGATTATTAGAACAATATTATTACAAGGCTCAAAAGTTGTGATAAACCCGAAAACCTCTCTCTTCCTTCCTGGGTCTTGATCTCGAAATTGGAGATGAGATGGGGCGTCCCTTGTTTTTCTTTAATATATCATTATTCATAATATAAATAAATAAAAATCTAACTCTCTACTAGATAATACACCTCCAAAAACAGAAAAAATTTATGTCCAAACCAACAAAACTCTAGCAAGGAATCTTTCAACAATTACTAATTTTTCTGTTCAGGACTGTGTTTGACATTTCTAGAGGAAGCCGTCCTCTCTTTGGCATTGGAAGCTTGTATTCTACTTTCGTTCTTAAACTGAGTTGTATGCCATATGCAATTATTCTTCAGTCAATTTTTTGTAGTGCAAGCAGGTCTCAATTCTCAATGTGCCGTGACAATCACTAGTGATAGAACAAAGCTCCTAGATCCTTTCAAAAAGAAGATGCCATAATCATATAAAAGATTATTCATGCCCGCCTTATATCTTTGAGTTTTTGACAAAGAGGGCGTTTCGATTCAAGTTTCTACGTCTACGTCCGCATTTTGCTTTTTTATTTTTATTTTTAACTCAGCTGCAAGGTTTGACTTTTCAGTCATAAACAGTGCACAAATGCACTGTTTATGGGTCCCACAAATTTTATTTTTTAGCAACTTTTTCATTAAAAATAGATTTCACAGTACTATTCACACATTTAAAAATTATTTTGCTACAGTATTTTCAATTTTCAGTTTCAGCAAAATAAGTTCTATCCAAACGGACTCTAAGAATTGAAGAATGCAGAGTTCTGCTACATTGTTTGTCTTTTTTTTTTTTAAAAAAAAACTACAGTATTTCTCTTTTTTTTAAAAAAATTGTTACAGTAATTTCAATAATATATTTTTAATTTCAGTAAAATAAATGTATCTAAACCCACCCAAGTTGAGATATCCATGGCCCCACCAGTCCTGATTGCCCTTATTTGATAAACGATTGTCATTGCAAGTCAGATTAGAATATTAGGTATGAGAAGTTTACCGACAAAAAAAAAGTCACTAAAATTTCGCATTCACTTTTTCACTTACATAAACTTGCCGGCTCACCTCAGGTAGGTCCACCACAGTACAAAGATAAGAGAGCGACTAGATTTTTTTGTGAATTACCAATAGACTTGTTGAATTAAGAAAAGTAAAATTGAGATTAAATATCATAAATTAAAAGTATATTTAGAGTCACATTAATTAAAATTTAAAATGGTGTGATGTCATATGTACTGCTATATAGAAGGAATAATATCTTAACTTTAACATAGACTGTCAGTTTTTTTTTTTTTTTTTTTTGTTGAGAAAGTCACTATTTTAATTTTAAGTGATGATATACAATTAAATTTTAAAATAGAAAACCCATCTGGAATGTCGACATGATGGTTTCATAATCATAACATGTGGCCACATTTGTCATAGCTTATAATCATAAGTTTTAGTTCATTTAATAATAATATCTACTAAACAATATTAAAGTGCTTGAGGGTTTGGTGAAAATTTGAGGAAATTGATCCACTTCATTTTAAATGAATCCATTTCGTGATTTAAATGACTCTACAATATCAGACTCCTGTTAGTCTCTAGAAAATTAAGTGACTATTTGATGGATAATATAAACAGTAATAAAAAAGGAAGGACAATATATTCTTGCAAGAAATGTATTACCCGTGAAGTGAAGTTGATAAGCCCACTCCAAAAATACCTTTTCATTCATTAAAACAAATGGCTGCAAAAACTTCAATTTGAGATTTCAGGTAAACATAGTGCCCCATTAAGGGTGACCTGAGAACACAAACTGCATTAGCTTTACATTAGAGTAGCCAACACTAGTTGTGCTCTCAGGTGTCACCCTTATGGGGTGTACTCTGATACATGAAGAGGAATGTTATCCTGATCATCTGGGATTTTTGGTTTTCTTGGGTTCTCTCTCTTAGTGTTGTCATGTCATGTAAACAGGAAGCCCCAAAGGGGTGACCTGAGAACACAAAGTGCGTTAGACATATTTGGAAGCCAAAGCTCCTTGTGTTCTCAATTGTCACTCCTTTGGGGTGTACTCTGTTATATGAAAGTGGACTTTGTGACATTGAAGATGGGTTTTTGTTACTTGATAGAGTTTCTCTTTTATAAGAGAACCTCATGTCACCATGTTGTCATTCTTCCAACACTATAAGATGTCGTCATTTTTACTACATTTTAACTTGTCCTTTCAGTGATAAATTTAGCAATTGAGCTAGTAACAGAAGAATTTGATGAAAATAATAGCTTGATCTCATTTAGAGTGATGCCAGGGTGTTACAAATCTTACCACATTAACTTTTTAAATTGATGTATTTTACTTTTAAACACAAGACAAAAATATAACAAAATGCTAAATTTTATCATAAAAGTTTTACAAATTGGCGTGCTAATGAATGTAATTGAGTAGTACCACATCAATAGCACTATATATAAATGGTGGATTGAATTATATTATATCAATATTGTTTAAACAAATGTTGACCATCACGATTTTGATATCTATTCAAATTATCAATAATGTAACAAAATTTAATCCACTCATTTCAATATAGATGGATATAATTTTCTAGAACTTCTTGTTAGAATTATCCTAAGAATTTTAGAAGATCTTAATATGGGGTCCCATCATTAAGCTTGCAAAAATTCAACATTTATTTTGAGAGAAAATTAACATAAAATAAAGAATATATTAAGAAAAAAAAAATCCATTTTTACTTTTTAAAATATTTGTATTATTTCAAAGCAAGACATGAATTAGAACGAGCACTTTTTTTTTATTTTTTTTATTTGATGAGTTGAATTTGATCTCAGCTTTTAGTACCACTAGAAATTAGTAACAATTGTTTACCAGGATAAGAGATGACAGGAGTGCTGGAATGGAAAATTTATTTATTTTGTTAAATTAAAATAAAGCACATAGTTACAATCAAGAAAGAAAAGACATCGACAATATATTTTTGGTAAAAAGGAAATAACATTAAAAGCTAAAGAGAAGCAAGCATCTTAGTACAGCGCTTGTTGAGCTACAAACCAGGAAATTGAAAAGAAATACATTTCTTTAGTCCGTAAGTGCACTGTCATACATAATAAGGTCTAACGATTAGTGAGTTCCCCTTTTTGCCAAATGATTCGCACATTTGTTTGCTTTTCTAAAACGAGTTTGGGGAATTCTGGAAGCTAGGTGCCTACAGTCATTGACAAAAGAAGAAATAATAGAATTAGGTTGGTTGGGATTAGATATCACATTAATAACAATTTTGGCATCTAGTTCAATGATCACAACTGGAAAATTTCTATTAAGGCAAAGTGTAAGGCCATTTCGCATAGCCCATAATTCAGCAATATAGCTAGATGTGACACGAATACGGTGAGAGAAGTCAAGGATCTAGTTACCATCTTCATCCCGAACCACTCCTCCCCCTCCTGCTAATACATTGATTTTCTTGCACGTTATCTAGTTTGTCTTCCATGTCTTAAATCCTAAAAACTCTTTTAAGGTTTCCAAGAATCCAATTGGTAAATCCTAGAATATCAATTAAATTGACATTCTGGCATACAGGCATGTTGCAACTCAACATAAGCCTTGCAATATGTGATTGCCATGGGAGAGTTGAAAACTTATAGAAAGATGAGTAATGATGGAGAGTAAATACTTTCTTAGTTTCCTCCAATATTTCAATAATTGTTCTGACAAAAATTTATAATTTTTAGTTTTTTATTTTATAGACAAAATCAAAAAGACAATAAGAGTGTGATTTTATCATATTTTAAAATTGCATGATATAGTAGTTGATATATATAGGCATGTTTCATGCCTACTCAAGAATGCAAATATTGATTTGATAAAATAAAAATGAAAATATTCTTCAATCATTTTTTTTTTCATTTTGATTATCTGTCATTATTATTATTTTTTTTCTTTTGTTCAACTTTGTTTCTACAATTTCAAAAGCAACTAAATTTGAGCAAAAATATAATATTTTAAATTAAAATTTTCTCGTATAAATCTTAGAAAAATAATATCAAAATTTAATTATACTTAAATACTAATCTACCACTTAAAATAATTAATATAACAAACTAATTAAAAATATTTATCCTATTAGTAGTCTTTTTAATTACATAAAGTAAATACTACAGTGTTGGTTTATACATAAATATGTCATTAGAAAAATCTAAATGGTTAAGATTAATTTTAGTGAATTCACAAATATTTAATTTTTTATAGCTTTTGTGTCAATTATTTTCAAAGCAACTAAACACAAGAAAGAATGTCATATTCTGAATCCATTATTATTATTACTAGTAAGATCCATTATTAAATGAGAAGAATGAGCATTGCTAGGAAATTATTCAATACTCATGAAGTAATGCCCCAGCTTCTCACGTGAATAGTAGATACACTTAAAGATATACAATAAGATATATATAATATAATTCTTATATATATATATATATATATATATATAGTTTAAATACTATTGATAATCATTTTTTTTAACTCTTTAAAAAAAATTTGTAAGGATATTATTAAGTATAAAATGTAAATTGTCCATTTAAAAAAAAAATTATTATGAAGCACTTTTTTTTTTTATGATTCATTTATTCTAAACTCTTTAGTTTTTGTACTTAATAACTCACTTGGATGAATATTTATGATGTAGTCTCACATTTGATTCTAAAATTAAGAAATAAAACTCTTTAAGAATAAATAATTTAGGACAAATGGCGCAAATTTGAAATTTTAATTTAGAATTTTAATTTGAGTTTCTTTCAATTTCACCTTATTGTTATTATTGTTGTTATTGTGGTTGTTGTTGTTGTTATTATTGTAGGGATGGTAGGCCTAGAAGTGTGTATTGGGCCGTGGGCCATGTTTGAGGACGTTTAATAATTCGAAGATAGGTAGCATTGGTATGAGAGTGCAAAATAGTGAATGAGCAAAGGGGCTTGGTCTTGAGGCTCCAAAAAACACAAAATACAAAAATTTAACTTAAGAAAACTGTATGTGAAACAGTGAATTTTAATTCCACAAAAATTGACTGATAAAAAAAAAATTCTAAAAACACAAAGAATGACACAACATTTTCTTAATACCTTTATAATTTTGTTATATTTTACTTTGACTTGTAAAGAAATGACACCTTAGCAGTTGTGAAAATATTGTAATGACAAAAAGATGTCTTAACATTTTTACAAAAGAAATTCTATATTCACAACATTTTCATTACAAATCATAGATAGTAGGTTGTTACGGGTTGTTATTGATGGGAAAAAAAAAAAGTAATTTGCTTGGTAAGCTTAAATTAGAATAACAATTTACCACCTAAGATTTGTTATGAAAATATTATAAAAAATGTTTTGGATGTGACACTTTTTTTAAGAGTACCTTTATCTTTAGTTGTGATTGGTTCCACTATGATATTTTATTATTTTATTTTAACATATAAAGAATTAACATTTCAATAATTGTGAAAATATTGTAGCAATTTGTTGTGTTAATATTTTATTATTATTATATAAGCAAGTTTAACGGATGATATTACCACCAAAAAAGGGAGAAGAAGGCAAGTGTAACTAGGGTTGTCCAGCACTCGCTCGGCCTAAAGAATCTGCTCGGCCCGACACTCTCTGACCCGTTAACCGCCTAATCTGAGCAGTGGTTCGGTCAGCTGCAAGTTGCCGACATGAAGACTCGATAGCATCGGTTCGAGTCCCGGTTTGACTATCAGAGAAACTAAAGAACCCGACCCGCCCGATGCCTTTCTCTCTTTTAGTCGCAAATCTCGTGTTCTGGCGGAAAACCGGTAAGCCTAAACTCAAAACTCCGCCGATATAATGAGATCTCGGCTAGATCTCGACAAATATAGCGGGATCTCGGCTAGATCTTGAAGGATATGGAGGAATATTGGCCAGATCTCAATAGATTCGGCCATATTTGTTGAGATCCGGCAAGATTTCGGCCAAAATTCAGCCAAATTTTGACCCCCCTGTAGTGAATCCGAAATCGACCAATATGCATCCGAAACCCGATCCGGTAGATCCAAAGCTCCATAAGGGTCAGTTGCGGGTTATGATTTCTCCCACCCGAGTCTATCGGGTTGAGTCTAGGTTGGGCACAAACCCAACTTGGGCCAACCCATGGACACCCCTAAGTGTAATTGTGGAGATTCGGGGTCTGTTTGCTTATGTTGTTTAAACAATAGCTTTCGTTGTTTAAACAACATAACATGTATTTTCAAAATACTTTTTCACTCACATGTATTTCCATAGTACTTAAACAACGTTATTAGAACAATATTACCAAACAGACCCTGAACAAATTTTAAACCAAAAGACTCTATCACTATCACCACATATAATTATTTAAGAAAAGAAAAATTGAAATGAACAAAAAAACTGGTATGGATAGTGATACGTTCAAAAAAATAATTAAAAAACAAGAGGGCCAGCTCCCTTGAAACGGTGAGTTTATGCTCACCAAAGGCCAAAAATACTATAGAAATGTCTCTATTCTATGTCAAGTTTTATTTTATTAAATGGTGACTTTTTGCTTTTTCAAAACAAAGCACATTGATTTGGCAAAAAAAAGAGACAAAAGCTTTACTAAACCAAACCAAAGCAAGGTAGATATAGATATTGACACTTTTTATATAGTTAAGAAAAATGTAAATAGATATGATGCATATAATAGCATTTCCTTCTAACATTTTTTTTAAAAGTAAAAACCTTAAATAAAAAAAAAATGCTAGCAAAACTTTTTCATAACATCATAAGATCTTAGATATGTGGTTGGGATTATGCATAAAGGAAAAAAAAAATCAAGTAATAAAAAATATTACACTTTTTTTTTTTTTTGTTGCTATAACTGGAACGAACAAAATGTAAAAGGTAAAAAAAAAAAAGTAAATATATACTTTAAGGGATAAATAGCCAGAAATGCTAGAGACAATTTGTCATACGATAAATTGTGGTACAAAATTATGCAAAAGTGTATTTTTCAAGTATTTCTCATAAGTAGCTACTCTCATGTCGTTACATCGGCATAAATGATTACTGACAAAGTGGGCAGTTAGCAAACGTGTGGTCGGCGTGGATGAAACGAGTGAAGCTGAACACGCTAATAAGGAAAAGGCATTACTGAGTGGAACATCATGAGTCAAAACCTCCTTTATATCCACCAACAGACCAGTTCAAATCTTCATTTTCTTCTTATCTCCAGTAACTGTTTACAAAGCAAACCCTCTTCCAATTCATTCAGACTCTCTCACAAACACAATGAACTTTCTTTCAGATCTTCAGAAGAAATCCAACACTTCTTCTGAGACTCGCCTCCCTGAAGAAAAGAATGACCAAAACCAAAACCAACACCACCAACCATCAAACGCTGAGCTCATGGCCAGTGCCAAGGTGTTAGCTGAGGCAGGCCAAACCACTATTAGCCAGGGAGCTGACAAAGTTGACAAGGCCAGGGTAGCTGGAGCAGCTGGTGATCTTTTGGAAGCCGCCTCTAGCTATGGAAAGTTGGAACAAACGAGCTATGGCAAGTATGTGGAAAAGGCTGAGACTTATCTCGACCAATATGGCAACCCCTCCTCCAAATCCCAATCCCATTCCACCACCACCACCACCACCACCACTCCTAGCCACTCCTCCACCCCTTCCACCACCACTGACTCAGAACCACACTCAGCAGCAGCTGGTGGTGATCATGAAATTGAAGGCAATACTGAAAGTGGGGCTGGGGACTACTTGAAGATGGCTCAAGGTTTCTTGAAGAATGAACATTTGAATTCCAATTTCCCAACTGCTTATGCTTTGCAGTTTCTTAATTTGGTGTATCTCTAATATTATGACACCCTTGTTTCTGTGTGTGTGTGTGTTTCTTTTTAATCTTGTGTTGTATGTTCTATAGTATGTTTGTTCTCTGTTTAGCTTTTACATTGTAATGTGGCTGAAGCAGAGACTTAGATCTACTCTGTCAAGAAATTATTAATTAAGAATAAAATTTGTGCAATTTGCTATAGCTTATAGCCTATAAATCCAATATGTATCTCTACTCTCAAGCTCTTATCTCAAATTGCAGTACTGTATTGGATGATCTAGCCTAGGACATGTACCCTGACTACTTATCTACGTGACTACTTATATTCGTGTTGACTCGGGCGTGTGAAATGTTTCACATAATGTTCACATTTTCATGTTATATATCTGAATTTTAGATGCGGTAGAACGTGGACATGATATGAAATGTTTGGTACTTGGATGTGAAACAATGAAAACTATTTTACAACACATATTAAAATGGTATCATTTATGTGATTAATTCTTATATACTCCTGGAGCGCATAAGTTTTTTTCAGTGTTTACTGTTTACAGATTAATCACATATTAAAATAAAATTTTAAATTATTCTTTGGGAAAATATACAAAATCTCCCGTACAGTTTTCCCATAAAATATGTAACTATCCTAACAATTAGCGTAACACTTAATCCTCTGCCGGATATTGATTTACGTGTAAGCCATTAATTGTGTAATACTTAATCCCTAGAAATGATGACTGTAACAAAACTCTTGGTATTGATTTATTTTTGCTAGGCCTTGGTATTGTATTGTGTTATGTGTTTATGTGAAAATGCAGCTCTGATAAACATGGACAAGTATCATCACGTGAGTAATTTATAACTTCTTTTCACATATGGTGAATAGTTTACACTTACAAATATAAAGGAGTTTTAGTAAGTCATTCAAAACTTTGGGTGTTTTGTCATTTGTGTTTTATGGAATAATCTAGCATCAATTTTCAGGCAAATAAGTAATTAAAAAGATAGTTTATGGTACAACATGAGAAGTGGAGAAAGAGTGAGGGTATATTTAAAAGTCATTGTTAATTTATCTAGCACACGAGTAAAATCAATTAGTTAACATATATATATATATATATATATATTTTGGGGGGATGAGGACCCAAATGGCTAACAAAGTTCATATGGTAGTGGCTTAGGGGAACATAGGCAAATTGTCCTTGGAAGGTATGCACTTAACTCACACCTGGACTGCGCAACTATAACTGATGAGGATGCTGAGGATATTTGCCTAACCTTGGATGGCCACTCCTCCTCCCAATCCCATTCCACCACCACCACCACCTCCACCACTTCTAGCCACTCCTCCTCCCATTCCACCACCACACACTCAAAACCACACTCTGCTGGTGGTGGTCATGAAAGTGAAGGCCATTTTTAAAGTGGGTATGGGGATTACTTCAAGATGGCTTAAGGTTTCTCGAAGAAATTAGCATTTGAATTCCAATTTCCCAACTGTTTATGTTTTGTAGTTTCTTCAATTTGGTGTATCCTTAATTTCATAAACCCTTGTTTCTGTGTTTTTTTTGGGTCTTTTATGTTGAATGTTCTATAATCTGTTTGTTCTGTATTTGTGTTTTGTGGGTTTATTTTAGCTTTTAGATTGTATAAAGTGACCGATGCAAATTTAGATCAACTATGTCAATAAATTATTAATTAAGAATAAAAAAATTTGTGCAATGTTCTATAAACATTAATTCCAATTTCCCAACTGCTTATGCTTTGCAATTTCTTTAATTTCATAACAACTTTTTTTTGGGGGTCTTTTGTGTTGTATGTTTTATAATCTGTTTGATCTATATTTGTGCTTTGTGGGTTAATTTATCCTTTTTAGATTGTATAAAGTGGCTGAAGCAAATTTAGATCAACTCTGTTAATAAATTATGAATTAAGAATAAAATTTGTGCAATGTGCTATAGCTTTATGTAAGGTTGAAATCTATCAACTATTGTGTTGGCTTTATTCCATGCCAATTTGCTTGTAATTCAGTACTTAGAAACCTTGTATTTAGGTGGGATTCATGTAAGGGTAGTGTGTGAGAGAGTGTGAAGAAATACTCAAGAATGTGCGGTGAAGCAAGTACTCGCGGCTGGATCTCATGGGTGGCTCGCGGCTTGCAAGTCGCCAGATGATGCACACAAGCAAAGAGTGCTGAGAAGTTGAACAGTCACACCAGCTAGAGCATTGCAGGACAAAAAGTCGAGTTTGGCCATTCTGTTTGCTCGCGGCTTGAACTCGCGACTCAGTCAAGTCGCGAGGCCAAGCCGCCAGCCAGCCCTGTTTGGGAAAATATGATTCTTCGCATTCCTTTCTCACCCCAGTATAAATACCCCTTATACCCATGAAATCTAGAGAGCTTTTAGAGAGAATTTTGAGAGAGAAACTCTAGAGAAAAATAAGATTGACTCATCCACAATCTTCACATAGAGACTCTTCAAATTCTTCTACTCTCTTCCTCTCCATTGTTACATCCTTGAGAAGTCCATTACCAAAACCTTTTCTCACCATACCCATATCTGTGAGAAGGTTGTTTGGTGCTTTAGAAAGCAGTTAGGAAGGGACCAATTTCATATTGGTTGATGTTATGGGCTATAGCGAAATTCGGTAAGTTAAAGAAGAATTAGGTTTGGCGCAACCTTGTTGGAGTAGGAGCTTGGAGGGCTTAGGTACACTGGGTAGATTAGGCTTGGAGGGTCTTCTATTGTCCATGTATCCCAACTACATTCTTTAGTAGATTATTGACCGCTTGGAGGGCGGCAAAGAGGTTTTAAGTCGAGGGCTTCAGTTTCCTCTTCGATAACACATCGTTGTGTTATCCTTGTGTTTGTATCTCTCTTCCCTTAATCTTTGCCATTTAATTTCTACTGTGGATGTGATTTTATTTGGTTTAGATTATTTTATCAATTCTGTTTTAGCTTATTTATATTTTCCGCACGTACATTGTTTGTTTATAAACTTGAATTGGTATTTTGTAATTTAGGGTCTAAACATTCAAGGGTGTTTTCATGCTTTTTGAACTTTCACTTATAGCCTAGGACATGTATCCAGTAATAAAATTTGTGCAATGTGAAATTTATGGAAATTGAAAACAGAGTCTTTAGTTTGTGTGGGAATTTGGTGTGGGTCAGTGGGATTTGGAATTGAGAGAAAAACCATTTGGTATTTTTATAGCCCTTGTTGAAAACGAATACCAATGGAATACCAAATAGAATTTAGGACTTGGGAAGTTAAAATCAGTAAGGAAAATACCAAATAAATTCAAAGAAAGCACATCCACTGAAACCTTTGTGGACGTGACGGTGCGTTTGACGCTCCTGTGTGTGTTCCATCTCAATTGTGTATGATTTCATTTTGAAAAAGTAGTCAACTACAAAGGTCTTCTGGATTTGGGTTTAAATTGGGGAAAATAAGTGAGTTTGGATTTTAATTACGAGTGTGATTTTTTAATAAAAAATAAGTTGCCACAAGGAAAAAATAAGTGTCATGTCAATGTTCCGTTAGACACATAAGCAAAAATTTAACAGAAGTTAATGGAGGGACCAATAATGCTTATTTTTTAAACTTCAAAAACTAATAGTGCTCTCTCGAAACTTAAGGGACCAAAAGATAGACAAACTTCAGGGACTAACATTGTATTTTTGTCTTTCTATTTTTATGGAGAAATTCAAGGTTTTAGTCAAAAGGACGACTTTTTATTTCCTTGTTATGGATGTGCCATGTTTGTGGGGTCTACCCTATATATAAGTGAGGGATATTTTGTGGAATTATTATAGGGTAAAATCGACTAATTGGGTCATAAATCTAACTTGGTCCCTAAATCATTAATTAGTGGTTAATTTTGAAAAGTTTTGGATCTCGGGTGTTAACTGTATATTACCCATTATTATTATATAAAAGAGAAAGTCTATAGACATGAAAATTATAATATAAAAAAAAAAAATGCAAAAATGCTAATGTGGCAAATTATTAGTGGTAAATTAAAAAGTGATTAATTGTGAACCCAAATAAAAATTAATAAAAACTTGTCAATTTAACTATTGTGGAATTTTTTTTGTATATGTAGCATTACTCTATAAAAGTACCAACTTAGAATGGGGATGTTTTGAGACAAGGACGGACCCAGGTGGGGGCCCAGGTCCCTCCTAGATCCAATCTTTTTTTTTAGTAATTCTATATTTCATTTCTGTAGTTGGGCTTCCCTTCTCCCCAATTAGTCTAGCTAGCCTAACTCAAATAGCAACCATCCAATCCAAAAACTTAATAAAAACGATAAAAATATTCACAATGATGATTGTATTTTAGCAAAAAAACTATTTTACCATCAAAGAATAAAAAAATCATGTGTTATTGGAAAAGCTAAAGTTAAATTTTTTGCAACTACAGTAAACTGGTATAAATACCCGCTGACTGTAGCAAGTTGTTAAAAATAAAATACAATATTTTATTAAGACTATATCTCTTCTTTCAATAAAAAAATCAAATTCTCGCTCTTCCTTATTATTTGAATGAATTGTTTATATTATTTTAAATGAAGTGATAAAAAATTAGAACATTTTGATATTGGGTGTATTGTAAAGTGAGATGGTAAAATAAATCAAGTAGTTTTTGAGGTAAAATAGATCAAGTAGCACCACCACTATGAATGTTCTAACTTCAATAAAAAATCTTAGCCAACCTAGTATTAAAAAAAAAAACATTATTTGGTTTTTGTTTTTGTCTTTCTTAGTAGATGATTGAATCTTAATATATTTAGAAATAACGATTTTGTATATTTATAATTTTTTAATATTATATGAATGTTTATTTGGAGTTTTTTTTTTCTCTTTATACTCTGGCCCCCCTGGCTTAAAATCCTGAGTCCGTCCCTGTTTTGAGACCTTAGTATGGTAGCCATTTAGGTAGTTCATAAAGATTGTAAATAAGGTGGCTCATGCGTTGGAGATGGTAATATGTGTAATGTTTACATGCAATATCTCTTTTACATGGAGGTAAATCACTAGCAAAAAGAGAGGGTGGAGGGGCTATGGGTTTAAAAAATTCCGTCATCCCCTTGTAATTTTTATAGAAAAAATATATAAAATATATTTACTAATTGGCACCCCAATTTTTTTTTTTTTTTTTTACTCTACCATTGAATTGATCTTATATAAAAAGAAATTTTTATAGAACTCTTTTGCAAAATAATAAATCCATTCATACATTTGTGATAAAAGCTTTTTGCAATGACTAAAAAACATTGTGGATTCGAGAGATACTTCCGTATATAAAGAATACTATAAATGTAAACCATTTGCCATAAATTAATAAAAATTTTAAGTCGACTTGGGTTCAATTTTTTTTTTTTTAAATCTAAATAAATCATCACAAAGGCAAACTATCATTGTCTAGCCTAGCCCAAGCTTGAAAGCTTAATCGAAGAACTTAACCAATTAAACTACTAGAAATCCAAAGTTGATAATGTTTTAATTGAAGTAACCTTTGACACTGATATTTTGAATTAAGATCCCTTCATAATCAAATTCCACCTACTTCATTGTAACTATCGAATTATCAAAAAAATAAAAAAAATAAAACTCAACCCAACTCTCAAGTCTTATAATCTCGTAGATGTGAAGTCATTATCAAGTTGTTGTAACGTGAAAGGGGTAAAGTTAGGGTAATTTCAAATTTTCCTATATCAATTTTATAAATTGATACATTTACTTTCGAACATAAAACAAAATAATTAACAAAAATGTGTTTTATAGAAAAACTTATGGGAGCTTTGAAATTTCTCATATTGAAATCAATATGTTCAAAGATATATAATATTTCTCATAGTTTTTTTGTTGATATAATGTAAAACTCATGTTTTACACTATTTAATAAGAGATTACCAAATCAACATTTTACTTAAAATTCAATACATCCTACCACACCTAATAACATCTCAATAAACTCCTTTTATTTATTTATTTATTTTTATACAAGATAGAAATCTACTCTAACATAATCTAAGTGTATATGTGTGTGAAGCTCCTCCTAGAGACATGAATCCCAACCTTTGCCCTTACACCCCACAAGCACTTACACTTGTGGAGTGACTACCGCACCAAGGGTGCATGGTGGTAATAAACTCCTAATTTGGTTGAATTTATATATAGGTATTAGAATTGATTGAGTGTTGTTGTGCTTATTCTTTAATATGTAATAATTAGGATGATGTGGCGTGTTGGGATTGGAATGGTAAAACATGGGTTTTACACCACATTCTTACATAATTTAATCTCATTAAATAGAGGGTCTTAGTAACAAATGCCCAAGTTAAAGATATAATAAATGCTCAATTATGAGTTGTAATTTACATTTTTGGAGAAACTACGATATTGGTCCCTCAAGTTTGCCCAATGTGCACAATTGGTCTTCAAGTTTGAAGCGTGCGTTGATCCCTCAAGTTTGTAGAATGAGAAATATAAGTCCTTTTACTAACTGCTATTAACGGTGTTACTTATGTTACTAACAAACAATGACTTGACATTTTATTTTAATGATGTGACATATTTTAATTAAAAAATTACAAATTAAAAGTACACATGAGAAACTTTTTTTTACAACGGTACCAAATCAAAAAAATTAAAACTCTTTTTTTTTTCCTACCAATTGTAAATATATCGAAATTCATGGGACCCACTGATGTAAACACAAACAACTTTCTTCTTCTCTTCTAAATGACTTTTTTTTTTTTGGCTCTTCACGAAACCCACTAATTGTCTTCTTCTTTCTTCTTTTTCTTTTTATTTCCTATCTCTCTTGCACGAACCCACACATTGGTGGTCTAAGGTCTTCTTCTTTTCTTCTTCTTCTTCTTTTTAGTGTTACTGTTTTGCTGTTTTGGTGGTCTTCTTGTTTCAAATAAAATAAAACCCAGTGAAATTTAACCCCACCAACAAAACAAAATTCATAAAAGCAGAATTTCAAACCCAAAAAACAAAACCCATATGAGTTTAACCCTCACCCACAAAACACAAACCTAATCAAACATTTAAAGAAAATAAAAGAAAGAAACAACAAAAGAGAAGCTGCGAAGTGCCACATGATACATGCCCTGCTTTTTTGCTACTATGCCTCTACTGGGATTCCATGGGTTTTGTTTCATCCCGTGGAGTGTCTGCAAATTTTTAGCTATTTTAGTTTACTCTGTTTTTGTATTTTGTTGCAGTTTTGTGTAGTAGTTGTGTTAGGTTGCGTTTGACTCTATGCAAATCGAATTCCGAGTGTAAAATGAATGCAGGGGAAAATAAAATCTAAGTGTTTGGTTCCGCAATGGAAAATAGTCTGGAAAACGATTTTTGATGTTTGGTAACATTCTAAAAATGCTATTTTCCTACAAATTTTTCACATTTTCTCAGCTTCCAAACAAATTTTATAACAAAAAATTTCAAAATATACACTTAACACAACCAAAAATAAAAATAAAAATATTTATTCACAACATATACATGATATACTCGATGAGAGGAGGCAGAAAGAGTGAAAGATTGAGGGAAAGAGAGATAAATAGGGAAAGAGAGAGATCGGAGTGGATGGAAGACAACGGCAGCCAGATCGGGTGGGTTTGGGGGTGGAGTGGAGTGGGTTGGTGGCGGCCAGATCGGCAACGTTGAGCAAGAGGGAGAAGAAGAGTTGAGGAAGAAGAGAGAAAAAAGAGGAAGCTTGGCCGATGCGATCTGGGCGGTGGGGGTGGCGATGGGGGCGGCGATGGGGGCGGCACGATCTGGGTTGGCCGGAGCTTGGCTGGGCGGCCACCTGTGCTATTTCTTCTTCTTCTTCTTCTTCTTCTTCTTCTTCTTCTTCTTTCTTCTCCTCTCTCTCTCTCTCTCTCTTTGTGAGTCCTAGAAATCATTTGAATGTAAAATGAGGGTTGCATTGCTTTTACGGCTGAAATGGGTGTTTTTACAATCAACGTGTAATTGATTTTCCATTTGACCATTGTTAGGGTACTTTTTTTTTTTTTTTTACACCTAATTCTATTTGAGTACCACCTATTTATACCACTAGCAAGTTATTGGGTTTTCCCAAATATTTTTGCTCTATGATTCTATTAATCACAAATATTTCATATCTCATTATCTAAATTAGGTCATGATATAAACTATCACAAAACCCCCCCAAAAAAAACTCATATTTTATCCAATTTTATTATCATTATTTAGCTAAGCCCAAAACTGGCCTATGAACCCAATACACACATCAGATTCTATTTAAAGCCCAAGAATACTTATGCTTGTCAATATTCGAAAAGCCCATGTTTCAAGTCCATGGCAAAACAATTTTATCATTGGAATTCAAATCTATGATCAAAGCCCATGATTTAAACTCATGGCAATATTCAAAACCCAATTCTCATTGGCAATATCAAAGCCCAATTCTTATTGGCAACATCAAAACTCAATTTTCATTGGTAACATCAAAACCCAATTCTCATTGGCAATATCAAAACCCAATTCTAGCTGGCAATATTTAAAACCTAAGCTAACTACTTGACACTATTTTATCAAAAACCCAAGGTTATTAATACTTGGCAAAACACTATATCATAATTATTCTACTTAAAAGTCCAATAATGAATAATACTTTAGATTCTTAAACCTATTACTATAATTTGGAAAATTCTTAGGTAGTCTTGGAGTATAGTGAAATGGTGCTCCCTCCTCTCACATTCATGGTGGACCCCATCATGAATTTAATGAGCGGACCCCACCATGAATATGAGAGGAGGAAGCACCATTTTCCGTGCTCCGGGAGTACCTAAGAATTACTCAATATTACAAGCTTATGGAATTTATGAATTATCTATTCTCAAAACCCATAGCAATCATCTAATAAAAGCCCATGGAAAGCTATTATTTGACCCATGACATATTTTTATTTCATGTTATAAACTCATGTTCACTATCTATCTTACATCACAACATTCATAATATTTATTACCAAAACTCATGGTAATTATTCATCTTACATGTCCATTATGATTATCTATAGAGAAACTCATGAGAACATCACATTATTCCATTATAGTAGTTGTTATCATACTTATTTAAAACTCATGGTAAATATTATTCTCAAGAAAATATCATTTACAAAGTAATCCATAGCAAAAATTATGAGAAACTATACAAGTTGTTATTAAAGCCCATGGAAATTAATACCCAAAATCTATCATAAATATTTATTAAAGCTCATGGATTCATTTTATTTCTACTAATAACTAAAGCCCATGAAGAGTAAAAAACACGTGGCAAAGAAATGGCCATGTAGCCCAACTAAAAGTGCTGAAATGGAGCAAAGTTCCAGCCCAAAAAAGTCCCCAGCAAGAGGCTTGAGAGAGGGCAACCAGCCCTTGTTCATCCTTAACCAAAAAACAACTAGAGACCCCAACAAGAGAACCAAACCTTTGAGGATGAACTATGGCCTGCCCATCAGTTTTCTGCCACCCTCTGCCTGACGTGAACAATGCCAAAGAGCTGTCATATCAGCTGAAGTCTAAAGGGTGATCAAACTCCATCATCTTCCTCAAAGCTGTACCTCCTGCGAAAGGGGAGCTGAAGCCAAGTTATCCAAACTTCAACAAATTGATGCTATAAATGTAAAAAACGTTCGAGACATGATTCATGTACCAAGCTCATGAATCTTAAAGGGGAAAAATTGGAAACATGTGGTTTGGAGGGCATAAAGGAATCTCCAGCGGAACCACCTGAAGTGGACTAGAGCTTGACACCTGGCTTGGGGTGTTAAATCTTACCTCTCAGGGGTCCGAATCCTAGTTGCAGCATTAGGATTCGCTCTTAATACACGCCTCAATCACAATAATAAAGCTCAGCCCCAAAAATCCTGGCATTTAATCCAAAGTACTCTATAATCCCATCATTACCCAAAAAGGCAAGGCAGCCCCTAAAGTAAATCTCCTACTTCTGACCAAAAAATCTCAAGAAGATTAACCTTGATTCACTACCTCTGATTAGTCCCACGTTTTTGAATTCTTGTTAATTAATGCTTCTCTAAAGCTTCATTACAAAAACACAAGCACCTCATCCCAAAACACACACAACTACCTCCCTTTAAGTCTTTGGATTCGTTTGCCATTTGCTGGTAGTTTAACTCTCCTTCAGCTCACCACTTATCATCATCTTTAGCCTACCTCATCTAATCCCAGATATCTTTTTCCCCCCTTACATAATCACAACTCATAAATGTCTTCCAACTAGTCACAAACAGCCTATTACTCATAAAAAGCTTCAATCTCAGTATTAATCTTATCCCACTCACTCATAAAAAGCTTCAATCTCAGTATTAATCTTATCCCACTCACTCAAAATAGCCCACATTCACCTCGTTCATGCCTTATAAACACACTCACCAAAATCTTAGTTTAATACTTGCTGCACTGAACTAGGATCTCTCTCTCCCTTCATTCCATCCTATTTTTCCTCTTTTATTTGTAATTATGAAGCCTTTAATCCTTGTTTATTATTATTATGATGAAGGATATAATGTATTTGTAACAATTGAATTTTTCTATAACATTAATGTAATAATAGCTGAAAGTACTATAAATTCCCCTAACCGAGACACACAAATACCCCCAGGACTGAATACCTTAATAAATTTATTTAATCATTAACTTTTGGACTTTTAAGTGTAATTCCACCTTTACCGTTGGAGGATTGATTTGAACTATGACGCTGTAAAAAGGACTGATAATAGAACAAACTAACAATAGTAACGTGTTTATTGGGCTTTATTGTTGTCTTCTTGTTAGGGTGCAACCTCCATCTCTTGCTTGGGCGGACTTCCACAACACCGAAAGCGTTTGGGCTCTATTTCAAGGGCCCATCATCGAGTTTTGGCTTGGCTACCTCATATTCCATTGAAAGACATCAAAATTTTCCCCTCAGCAACCATATTTTCTATTGGAGCCAAACACATACAAGGGTGTAAAAGTAATTCCTGAATTAGTTTTCAGTTGAAACAAACACAACCTTAATATATGTCTTGTTAGTGTTTGTATCTTTATCAGCCCGGTTGGGCTGTGAAGTTTGTTGTGTTGTAAGACTTTTTAAAGTGTGTTTCTGTTTACATTTAATAAAATCCCAGTTTATGGGAAAAAAAATGCTGGACCTGTTTCTGTAATTTTAATTTGTAATTTTTTAATTAAAATATGCCAAATCATTAAAATAAAATGCCAAGTTATTGTCTGTTAGCCACATAAGTAATACCGTTAATTGCAGTTAGTGAAAAGACTTATATTACTCATTTTGAAAACTTGAGGGACCAATTGCACACACTTCAAACTTGAGGAATCGATTGCGTACATATTGTAAACTTAAGGGACTAATATCGAAGTTTGACCTACATTTTTCAATAAAGAAAAAAACTATTGTTAATAATTAATGGATCATGTTAACGGATGCACTTAGGACACCTGTTAATAAACCATTTTAGGAAAGTTTTGATACCACTTGTATGAAAAATAGAAAAATCTATCAAAATGTTAATTACTTTTAAAAAAAATCTGTTAACTTTTCCCATAATTAATTAGTTTATACGTATAAATTCATTAGGATTACATATGCCTTTTATGGATATACATGTACAATTTAACTTTATTTTTAAAAAAATATTATTAATAAAGCACCTAAAAAACCTAAAACATTGCCTTTAGGGCAAAGAAAATCTGCTATACACTAGTGTGGGTGGCATGTGCTACCTCTTGAGTGAGAAAATTAAGGTAGAATTTTTATTTGAAGAAGTATGAAATTATATACATAAAAAAATGTATGTCATACAAAGTTAGTCTCATTCGTATAAGAATTTTGATACCTATTTGCTAAAGGCAATATCCACTCATTAAAAATTTCTAAGAATGATAATGAATATCATCATCTTTCAACAATAAGCAATTGAGTTTTGCTAAAACCTTATCACAATATTTAAATTTTCATAATGAATGATATCATATATATGCTACAATTGAAACTCTTCATCAAATACCTTCAACATACACAATGAAAATTTTGTCATTCATACTTTCTTCTTTATCAATCTACATGAGTCTAGTTGCAATTTTTAGCTTAATTAGTTTTTAATGAATGCCCATCTTAGGCAAATAAAAAAGAAAAAGAAGAAAAAATAACAAAAAACATGTGTCATTGAATTTTCCATTAGATAAATTATAAATTTTGAAGATTTAAATCTAGAAAATTGATGTTCTCTAAGTAACAAATAAAAAATCTTATATTATCATTCCAACTTTTTAAGCATTACTATCATCTAAAACTCAAAATACGTGAAAAAAAATTTTGGGATGTTAAAATTAAGTGGGAGTATTTTAGACATTACAGAATAGAATATTTTAAGAATTATAAGTTTTCATTTGGATTTAATTGAGAGAATGACAATATGACATATTTGCTCTTTTCCAAAATATTAAGGGGGAAATTACTTGATTTTAAAGTTTAAGGAGGACTTGTGAACAACCACTAACATAAAAAGATGAAAAGTGTTTTAATCCCAAGTTTTTGTTTTTGCCTTTTTGTTTGTGTGTGTTTGTGTCTATAAAACTATATCTTTTTACTTAAAATGGTGCATAAAGAAAAAAATAAAATACAAAATACAAAAATTCAACTCAAGAAAACTGTATGTGAAATAGTGAATTTTTGTTCAACAAAAATTGACTGATAAAAAAAAAAATCTAAAAACACAAAGAATGACATAACATTTTTATAATACCTTTATAACTTTGTTATATTTTACTTTGACTTATAAAGAAATAACATCTTAGTGCAGTTGTGAAAATATTGTGATGACAACAAGATGTCTTAACATTTTCACAAAAGAAATGCTATATCTACAACATTTTCATTACAAATCATAAGTAGTAGGTTGTTATTAGTGGGAAAAAAAAGTAATTTCATTGATAAGTTTAAATTAGACTAACAATTTACCACCTAAGATTTATTATAAAAATATTATGGATGTAGCACTTTTTTTTCATAATACCTTTATTTTTAGTTGTGATTAGTTTCAGTGTGATATTTTATTATTTTATTTTGACATATAAATAATTAATACCTCAATAATTGTAAAAATATTGTGGCAATTTGTTGTGTTAATATTTTATTATTATTATTATATGTAAGCAAGTTCAACAGATGATATTACCACAAAAAAAAAAAAAAAAAAAAGGAGAAGAAGGCAAGCGTGACAATGGAGATTGAACAACTCTTCTTAAACCAAAACACTCTATCACTATCACCACATATAAATATTTATAAAAAAAAAAAGGGCGAAACTACACTATGGGTCCCTAAAGTTTACCCTGTGTGCGCAATTGGTCCCTCAAGTTTGAAATGAGCACAATTAGTCCTTTAAGTTTTAAAACTGAGTTATATTGGTCCTTTTACTAACTGCTGTTAACAGTATTACTTACACGGCTGACGGAACAATGACTTGGCATTTTTTTTAATGATGTGACATGTTTTTAATTAAAAAAAATAGTTTCCATGTTAGAAGATGAAATTCAAAAATCATATGTTTCCACTGCACAAATGTTCCATTTGCCAAAAACGGTTTGATAACTTAAAGAGTTATATATTCCCACTTGATAAAGCATTGAGATCATTGTTCCCACTATATCCAATTGCTGTGCTCATAGACGAGCTGAAAAATTATGACATTCAGCTACGATTGAACTCGATTCGGAGGCTATCCACAATTGCATGTGCTCTTGGGGAGAAGCGAACCAAAAAGGAACTGATCCCATTTCTTAGTGAAAAAAAAGAAGAAAAGAAGATAAAGCATAACCGCCGTCCATACAGGGGGCTGATGACGCCTTCAAATGGATTTGGTCAGAGAAGCAGTGCTGTCGCATGGCTAGGGATTTGATCAGGTCGGTTCCGATGGGGTTTTGATCGGTGTGGGTTCCGTGGAGATTGGGTGGGAGATCGGGGTTTTGATTGGTATGTGTGGAGATCGGGTTTTGATCGCGTGGGTTCCGAAATAATGGGATTGTTGGTTTTCTGATTTAATGGTTTTATTGGTTTTCTAATTTAATGGGTTTGCTGGTTTCTAATTTAATGGCTTTTGGTGGTGGTGACTCTGGATTTTGTGGCTAGTGGTGGTGGCTGGTTGTTGTGATTGCTGGTGGTGGTAACTGAGTTTCAGTGGTTGGGTGGTGGGCGATGGTGGATTGAGCTGAGTATGGGTTTGGGTGGTTTCTAGTGGCTGGTTGCTGGTTGCCGGTGGCTAGTGGATGAGCTATTTGACTTTGGGTGGTTGGTGATTCAAAGAAAGAGACACCGAGGAAGAGAAATAGAGAGATGGGGGAAAAGAGAGAGAGAGAGAGAGTTGTATGGTAATATGAAAGAAGCAGTGCCAGAGTTGTTTTTTTTTAAAAAAAATTTTTAATTAAAAACATGCTACATTATTACAAAAAATTCCAAGTCATTGTTCCGTTAGCTATGTAAGTAACACCGTTAATAGTAGTTAGTAAAAGAACTAATACAACTCAGTTTTAAAACTTAAATGACTAATTATGCTCGCTTCAAACTTGAGGGACCAATTACACACACTAGGTAAACTTCAGGGACCAATAGTGTAGTTTCGCTAACAAAAAAAAAAAAAAAAAAAAAAAACTGAAATGGGCAAGAAAACTAGTATATATGGTGATATGTTTAAAAAAATTTTAAAAAAAATGGAAAGAGGACCAACTACTGTGAAATGGTGAGTTTATGCTCACCAAAGGCCAAAAATACTGTAGACTACTCTACATCAAGTTTTGTTTTGTTAAATTGTGGAGGATATTTTGCTTCTAGCATAGTAAGGGAGGGTAATATAGTAAGTTAACACACATTCGAAACGTATTAACAAACTAGCATCTCGAGTTTTAGAATCTTGAGTTCCATTTTAAAACTCGAGTCTCGAAGACTCGCTTTGTACATGACTTGGATAGGAAATGCCATATAGATCTCGAGTCTGTAAGACTCGAGTTCCACAGAGAGACAAACATTGAAGAAGAAAACAGAACAAGAACCCAGTAGAAGAAAAACTCAATAGAAGAAGATGAAGCTCGAACCAATCGAAAATCAAACAAGAACAGAATGAAGATGAAGCCCAGTAGAAGCAGAATAGAACAAAGATGATGAAGAAGAAGAAGAAACCCAGGAAGATGAAGAAACCCAAAACGATCTAACGACCAAAACGATCTGACGACAGGAAGAACAATCTGATGACAGGAAGAACAGAGACGAAGAACTGATTGAACGATTGGACGACGTTGGAGCTCTGATTGGATGATTGAACGCTGGGTGGGCGATTGGACGATCTAGTCTTCAGATTTGCATGAAGAAGAACGCTGGGTCTGACTTAGAAGAATGCGAAATATTAAGTAAAACTCGAGTCTTACAAACTCGAGTTCCACATGGAGTTCCACGTCTATTTTTCTTCCACATCAGCTACCGCCACTTACAAATCAAGACTTTTTTTTGTAGAAACACAAATCGAGACTTAAAAACTTGAGTTTTATCTTGGAACTCGAGTTTTAAACAATCGAGATGCTAGGTTTCAACATTATTTTGAAACGTAACAACTAACTAAATTTTTTGATATTTAATATTATTTGGAAAAAAAAATTTCTTAAATTGTGACTTTTTGCTTTTTCAAAAGAAAGCACATTACCATCGGGCCTTGTAGCCTGGTGGTACCCGGTATCATGTGTATCTATGAACTCGGGAGTTCTATCCCCCACAATTACGTAGCAAAAAAATAAAAAATAAAATAAAATAACAAAGCACATTGATTTGGCTTTGAAAAGAGACAAAAACTAGACTAAAGCAAACCAAAGACCTAGCAAAAAAAATAAAAAATAAAATAAAAAAAACAAAGCACATTGATTTGGCTTTGAAAAGAGACAAAAAAAGACCTAGCAAAAAAAAAAAAAAAAAACAAAGCACATTGATTTGGCTTTGAAAAGAGACAAAAACTAGACTAAAGCAAACCAAAGACCTAGCAAAAAAAATAAAAAATAAAATAAAAAAAACAAAGCACATTGATTTGGCTTTGAAAAGAGACAAAAAAAGACCTAGCAAAAAAAAAAAAAAAAAAAAACAAAGCACATTGATTTGGCTTTGAAAAGAGACAAAAACTAGACTAAAGCAAACCAAAGCATGGTAGATATAATCATCGACACTTTTTTATATAGTTAATAGAAATAGAAATAATTATGGTGTATATAATACCATTTCCTTCTAACATTCTTTTAAAAAAAAAATTAAAAACCTTAAATAAAAAATAATACGAAAATGCTAGCAAAACTTTTTCATAACATCATAAGATCTTAGATATTTGGTTGGGATTACGCAGAAAGAAAAAAAAAGAAAAAAAAAATCTAGTAATACAAATTATTACACAATTTTTTTTCCCATAATTGTGATATATATTTTTTTTATAATTGTGATGCAGCAAAGTGTGAGGTGAAGGAGAAAATAGGGGATGCTTAAGTGAGTGTCAACTTCTCACTCAATGTTGTCATGTAGATATTGCCAAAAAAAGTTGTCGGTATAGTTTGTAGTCCGAAACCACCCCTTCAAAAATATCATACATTCATAAATGATCACTGTCAACGTGGATGAAACGAGTGAAGCTGTGAGGGAATACGCTGATGAAAAGGAGTAGGCATCACTGAGTGGAATATCACCAAGTCACAACGTCCTTTATATATACCAACAGATAGTTCAAATCTTCATTGTCTTCTTATCTCCGGCAACTGTTTTCAAAGCAAACCCTCTTCCAATTCATTCAGATTCTCTCACAAACACAATGAACTTTCTTTCAGATCTTCAGAAGAAATCCAACACTTCTTCTGAGACTCACCAGCCTGGAGAAAAGAACAATTCTTCTGAGACTCGCCACCCTGAACAAAAGGCTGATCAAAACCAAAACCAAAACCAACACCAACACCACAAACCATCAAACGCTGAGCTCATGGCCAGTGGCAAGGTGTTAGCTGGGGCAGGCCAAACCACTGTTAGCCAGGGAGCTGGCAAAGTTGACAAGGCCAGGGTAGCTGGAGCAGCTGGTGATGTTTTGGAAGCTGCCTCTGGCTATGGAAAGTTGGAAGAAAAGAGCTATGGCAAGTATGTGGAAAGGCTGAGACTTATCTCGACCAATATGGCAACCCCACCTCCCAATCCCAATCCCATTCCACCACCACTACTCCTAGCCACCCCTCCACCCCTTCCACCACCACTGACTCAAAACCACACTCAGATGCTGGTGGTGGCAATACTGAAAGTGGGACTGGGGACTACGTGAAGAAGGCTCAAGGATTCTTGAAGAAATGAACATTTGAATTCCAATTTCCCAACTGCTTATGCTTTGCATTTACTTAATTTGGTGTATCTCTAATATTATGACACCCTTGTTTGTGTGTGTATGTGTTTTTTTTTTTTTTTTAAATCTTGTGTTGTATGTTCTATAGTATGTTTGTTCTCTTTTTAGCTTTTAGATTGTGAAGTGGCTGAAGCATAATTAGATCTACTCTGTCAAGAAATTATTAACTAAGAATAAAATTTGTGCAATTGGCTATAGCTTGTAGCCTATAAACCCAATAGTGTAGGTGGCATGAGGAATTTAAGGTAGAATTTTTATTTGAAAAAAGTATAAAATTATATACATAAAAAATGAATATCATATAAAGTTAATCTTATTTGTATAAGAATTTTGATACCTATTTACTAAAGAAAATATTCACTTACTAAAATTCTAAGAATAATAACGAATATTATCATCTTCCAACAATAAGCAATTAAGTTTTGCCTCAAATTTTGTCACAATATTTAAATTTTCATAATAAATGATGTTATATGTTATCATTGAAATTCTTCATCAAGTACCTTCAATCATACCCAATAAAAATTTTGTAATTCATACTTTCTTTTCTATTCTTTTCTATCATTCTACCTGAGTCATTTATACTTCTTCTCTATCATTCTACACGAGTCTAGGTGCAATCTTTAGCTTAATTAGTTTATTATTTCTATCATTCTACCTAAGTTATTTATACTTTCTTCTCTATCATTCTACACGAGTCTAGGTGCAATCTTTAGCTTAATTAGTTTTTAATGAATGTCCATTTTAGGCAAGAAAAGAAAAAGAATAATAATAAAAGAAATGTGTCATTGAATTTTTCATTAAATAGATTATAAATTTTGAAGATTTAAACCTAGAAAATCGATGTTCTCTTAGTAACAAAAAAAAAAAAAAATCTTATATCACCATTCTAAATTTCTAAGTATTACTACCATCCAAAATTCCAAAACTTAAAATACGTGAAGAAATTTTTTTGGGATGTTAAAATTTAGTGGAAGTATTTTAGAGATTATCTAATAGAATATTTTAAGAATCATAAGTTTTCATTTGGGTTTAATTGAGAGAATAACAATGACATATTTGTTTTTTTTTTTTTTTAAATATTAAGGGGAAATTACTTGATTTTATAGTTTAGAGAGAAATGGTAAACTACCCAAACATAAAAAGATAAAAAGTGTTTTAATCCTAAGTTTTTGTTTTTGTTTTTGTTTTTTGTGTGGGTGTAAAACTATATGTTTTTACTTAAAATGGTGCGAAAAAAAAAATACAAAAATTTAACCCATGTGAAATAGTGAATTTTAGTTCAACAAAAATTAACTGATAAAAAAAAAATCTAAAAATACAAAGAATGACACAACATTTTTTATAATACCTTTATATATTTGCTATATCTTACTTTGACTTATAAAGAAATGACACTTTAGCAGTTGTGAAAATATTTTGATGACAAGAGGATTCTTAATATTTTTACAAAAGAAATGTTATGTTCACAGTATTCATAAATAGTAGGTTGTTACGAGCTGTTATTGGTGAGAAAAAAAATTTAATTTTATTGGTAAGTTTAAATTAAAATAACAATTTACCACCTTAAGATTTGTTACAAAAATAATGTGAAAAATGTTGTGAATGTAGTATTTTTTTTAATAATACCATCATTGTTAGTTGTGATTGGTTCCAATATGCTATTTTATTATTTTATTTTAACATATAAAGAATTAAATGAAAATATTAGCAATTTGTTGCGTTAACATTTTTTTTATTATTATATAAGCAAGTTCAACAGATAATATTACCACAAAAAAAAGGGGAGAAGAAGGCAAGTGTAACCGTGGAGATTGAACAACTCTTAAACCAACACACTCACTATCACCACATATAAATATTCAAAAAAGGAAAAACTGAAATGAATAAGAAAATTGGTATGGATGGTGATACTTATAAAAAAAAAAAAAAAAAAAAAGGCCAGCTCTGTTGAAACGGTGAGTTTATGCTCACAAGGCCAAAAATACTGTAGAAATGTCTCTACACTATACTCTACTCGATCTATATCAAGTTTTGTTTTGTTAAATCGTGACTTTTTGCTTTTTCAAAACAAATAGCACACTGATTTGGTTTAGAAAAGAGACAAAAACTTGAATAAACCAAACCAAAGCCCTGAAGATATAGGCATTGACAGTTTTTATATAATTAATAGATAGAAATAGAAATAGATATGGTGTATATATATAATACCATTTCCTTCAAACTTTCTTTAAAAAAATAAAATTAAAAAACCTTAAATAAAAAAATGCTAGCAAAACTTTTTCATAAGATCTTAGATATGTGGTTTGAATTATACAGGAAAAAAAGTCTAGTAATATAAATTATTACACAATTCTTTTGCCATAATTGTGATGTAGCAAAGTGTGGAAAGTGAGGAAAAAATAGTGAATACTTCAGAGCATATTTGGATAGCATAAAAACTGAGTATCACTCCGTTTTCATAATCCGTAATCCAAAATGAGTGGACTCCACAGCTGACACTATCACTCAATATGGTCATGTCGACATTGCCAAAAAAAATTTGTCGGTATAGTTTGTAGTACAAAACTACTACCCTTTCAAAAATATCATACATTCATATACGATCACTGACTTCGTGGGCAGTTAGCAAACGTGTGGCCGGTGTGGATGAAACGAGTGAAGCTGTGAGGGAACACGCTGACCACGCTGATGAAAAGGAATAGGCATCACTGAGTGGAATATCACCAAGTCACAACCTCCTTTATATATCCACCAACAGATCAGTTCAAATCTTCATTATCTTCTTATCTCCAACAACTGTTTACAAAGCAAACCCTCTTCCAATTCATTCAGATTCTCTCACTTATACGTACAAGGGACTTCTTTCAGATCTTCAGAAGAAATCCAACAGTTCCTCTGAGACTCACCAGCCTGAAGAAAAGAACAGTTCTTCTGAGACTCGCCACCCTGAAGAAAAGAAAAATCAAAATCAAAACCAAAACCAAAACCAACACCAACACCACCAACCATCAAACGCTGAGCTCATGGCCAGTGCCAAGTTGTTAGCTGAGGCATGCCAAACCACTGTTAGCCAGGGAGCTGGCAAAGTTGACAAGGCCATGGTAGCTGGAGCAGCTTGTGATATTTTGGAAGCTGCCTCTAGCTATGGAAAGTTGGAAGAAACGAGCTATGGCAAGTATGTGGAAAAGGCTGAGACTTATCTCGACCAATATGGCAACCCCTCCTCCAAATCCCAATCCCATTCCACCACCACCACCTCCACTCCTAGCCACTCCTCCAACCCTTCCACCACCACTGGTTCAAAACCACACTCAACTGCTGGTGGTGGTGATCATGAAAGTGAAGGCAATACTGAAAGTGGGACTGGGGACTACGTGAAGATGGCTCAAGGTTTCTTGAAGAAATGAACATTTGAATTCCAATTTCCCGACTGCTTATGCTTTGCAGTTTCTTAGTTTGGTGTGTCTCTAATATTATGACACCCTTGTTTCTGTGTGCGCGTGTTTTTTTTTAATCTTGTGTTGCATGTTCTATAGTAGGTTTGTTCTCTGTTTAGCTTTTAGATTGCGAGGTGGCTGAAGCAGACTTGAGTATGTTTGGATATCATGAAAATTGAAAATTAAAAATATGATAGCAAAATAATTTTTAATGAAAATCTTGCAGAAAAAAAAAAGTTCGTGAGTTTCATAAATAGTGCACGGAAGTCATTGACAAAAGCTGGATGCATCCAAATGTTCACTTAACTCTGTCAAGAAATTATTAACTAAGAATAAAATTTGTGCAATTTGCTATTGCTTATAGCCTATAAACCTAATATGTATCTTTTCTCTCTAGCTCTTATCTCAAATTGCACTGTATTAATTGGATGATCTAGCCTAGGACGTGTATCCATTAATTTTGCTCTTTTTTGGAGGGTTCATGTACCCGACTACTTATCTATGTGTGACTACTTATCTTCGTGTTGACTCTGGCGTGTGACATGTAATGTTCACATTTTCATGTTATATATCTGAATTTTAGATGCGATAGAATGTGGACATTATATGAATGGTTGGATACTTGGATGTAAAACAATGAAAACCATTTTGCAATATATTAAAATTGTATCATTTGTATGGGTAATTCTTACATACACTTGGAGTATCTAGGTTTTTTCCCACTTGTGTTTACTGTTTACACATTAATCACATATTAAAATAAAATTTTTAATTATTCTTTTGGAAAATATACAAAATCTCTCATACAGTTTTCCCATAAAACATGTAACTATTCTAAAAATTAGTGTAATACTTAATCCTCTGCTGGATATTGATTTATGTGTAAGCCATTAATTGTGTAATACTTAATCAATAAAAATTAGGAGTGTAACAAAACTCTTACTTGGTATTGATTTATTTTTGCTAGGCCTTGGTATTGTATTGTGTTATGTGTTTATGTGAAAATGCAGCTCTAATAAACATGGACATGCATCATCATTCATCACGTGAGTAATTTATAACTTGTTTTCACATACGGTGAATAGTTTACACTTACAATAATATAAAGGAGTTTTAGTAAGTCATTCAAAACTTTGGGTGTTTTGTCATTTTTGTTTTATGGAATAATCTAGCATCATTTTGTGGCAAATAAGTAATTGAAAAGAGAGAGTTTATGGTACACCATGAGAAGTGGAGAGAGTGAGGGTATATTTGAAAGTAAGTGTCAATTTATCTAGCACACGAATGAAATGAATTAATTAATGTGTGTGTGTGTCTATATATATATATATAAAAGTACAAACCTTATTATGTGGGAGAGCAAAATGTTTTGCCATGTGTTGCATTCTTTGATATTTTATTTATTTAGTTCATTGAATTAGCCAATGAAGTAAATGCATATATTTAAATATCTATAGTTGAACATTAATTATTTATAATAAATGAATTTATATGATTATTTTTATAAATTTTATTTGAAATAATAACAACAATAATAATAATAATTGTAATTATTGTAACAGTGAAAAAACAGTTAATTAACTTAGAGATGGGAAGTCGAATCTAATTATGATATCCAGTGCGCGCACAAAGAAGGTTTACGTCATAGAATTGAATAAGAAATGATGCTTCTGCTATTAATTCACACTTTAAGAACTAGTTAAAAAGAAATACAAGTGTTGGTTCTTGGGTCTAGTTTGAGGTTGGGGTTACAGATGGATAGATTCTTTTCTTTCTTTTTCTTGCCTCTCTCTGCATTTGGATCTTCCTCTTGCTTTTATATCCAGCCATAACTCATCTGAATCTTACACTTGGAGGATTGAGATTGTACTCCTAGAACTCTTGTCCCATCTAGAACATACTAGTAAGCTTTACTCTATACTCTTAGCTGTGCCACCACTATTCATGGTCACTTCCTCATTAATACTGCTAGAGAAGTGGTTGTCTTGTATTTAATGCGAAGGGGATGACTTCTATACCCTTCTTTCTTCATCCTCCTCGTATTCTGTGCCAATTCTACTTTATTTCCTTTTTGATGTTTTAACTTTATGCGCCTCACATAACTAGTGCTCGTCCTCGAGGTCTTAGGTAAGTTCTCGGAAATAACCTTAATTGCTCATTTAAATTAGACGTGGGATCCTTGTCCCCACAATAGCCTCCTAGAATCTCATTTTTCGTTCCTGACCTAGAAAAGTGAGGTTTTGGATAACAAAAGTTGTTGGTAATAGTCTGCTCGCAAATAGATTCCCATGTGTGTACATCCTTTCAATTGACTATGACCCGCTCCTGACGCTTCAAAATCCACAACTCCGTAATAAATGCAACAAGTGGCATGCTATTTCCCACATTTTACGGTAAAATCGTGATTGAATGACTCTAAATTCGTCACCAGAAGGGGCGGGAAGGTTACCGCTCCTTTTTACAGCCTATATATAGAGATATGTGAGGTTCTTATCTCCATTTCGCCACTCTAGAAGCAAAAGAGAACATAAACACGCTCCTCACACTTGATAACTTCGTCCGAGGAGTCCTTCCCCAAATTCATAAGTGAGCATTTTTGTTAACAAGAGTTCTTCCCTTATTCTTTCATACTAGAATTTTTTTTTTCTTTGTCCCAAATGGGTAGATTTTTTAGTCTAGTTGACACTCCCAAACACCGAGAGGAGTTTAAGAGATACTATAGGATTCCTAGCAATGTGTCAATACAGCATGGCAACGTAGGTGAATGGCACGAGAAGAGGCCTACCGGAGCCGTTGCGATTCCCATGATTGCCCTCATTGAAGGGGGTATAAGGATTCCTATGGGTAGAGTCACTAGGGATTTTTTAAAAATCTTTTTAGACTATGCCCCACCCAATGTGTTCCAAACATATTTAGAATATTAGGTAGTGTAGATGCACTGAATGAAAGGTTTGGTATATACCTTATCCATCATGACGTAAACTGGGTGTACAATTGTCAAAAAGGTGTCGTTGGAGGGTATTACCTAAAACTAGGGTTCCTGCCGTTAGGCTAATCTCTTGTCTCCCCGAGACGAACAAATGCATGGATAAGGACTTTCTCATCGTTTCAGGGGAGTGGCATAACAGACTCCATTGTCCTACCAAGGATGGAACTCCAGGTGGGATGGCTTAGGGACACTTAAAAAGTTTATGTTAGTTTAGGAAATTCTATAAACAGTTTATTTACATATACGCCATTCCATCGTTTTATTTTTGTGTGTATGTGTGTGTGTGTATATATATTTGCTGAAACCTGAGCTTATTCGGCCTACAAACTAACATGAATTCTTAATGCCTCTTCCTTAGATAAAAAAGCAACTACCAAGAGACGAAACTTGGTGAACTTCAATCTACTAAACCGAATTCTGAGGTTTGAGATCTTCCTACATCGGGACAGTCAGCTCCGCACAGCTCATATGATTTTGGGTTTTAAACCCATTTCCAATTGCTTTCAAGTATCCAAGCACATAATGAAGGCCCGAGACTCTCGTCTTGCCCTAGTTGATGTGGTTGTTGAAGGATTTATAAGTAAGCCTCCTCTAGCGGGAACACAATTAGTCGAGCTTCCTACCTTCAAGGATCCTCAAACAATCTTAGAAGAAATTACATCCTCAAATGAAGAAGTTGAGACAGAATCTGAGGATAATACTTTTGAGGAAAATACTGAAAATCCCGTCCAAAATGAGGATTTTGAGGTCTTTTACCATACAAACGAAACCGAGGAGGAAGGACTTAACCTGCGTCCAGCTACAACCCGAGTTAGTGAGGACCAAGAGGCTAACGAAGTGTCTGAAGCAATGGTGATAGAAAAGAGATTGCCAAATTTACTCTCTCTACTAGAATCCCACGTTGGGACCACCACTCCTAAAGTCCCGATAGTTCCCAAACCTCCAACTCTAATTCCTCCTGCCCTTGTACAAATCGAACCAACTGATAAAAAATGAAAAAGAGACAAGATGGGAGGTAACGGCCCTATCGAAGAGGGCGAAGTCCAGGAGGAGACTTTTCTTGAGCCTACCAAGGTGGCAAAGACGACTTGAGCCCAACAAAGAAGGGGAGGAGAAAGCTCGGAAGCTGTTTCTAAGCGTCGATTTCGGGTTCCAAACTGGACGGCTCACCTCTCCACGAAGATTCTTCAATCCGTAACTTCAACAGAGGAAGAGCGGGCTATGTGGCCAATGCTGTGGAACAAGCGCTCCTTCTCCCCAGAGATATGGATGGACTTCAGAACCTAAAGAAGCATGAACTCTTTCTATCCGTAAAGAGGGACGTAGCTCTGGTTAAATTTCCTTGCACTCACTTTTCTACTACTAAAACTTCATTATTACAGTCTTGTCCATTCTACGCATACTTTCCTAATAATTTCTACCTCATCTATTCACGCACAAGCCACCGAAGCAGCACATGTAGTGGAAGAGTGGGTTGATCAGGCATTTCGTGATTTGAAGGAAGAGGAGTCCAAACGCTATGCCATGCAGAAGCCTCTTGCCTAAATAGACATGAAGTTAAAGGAGATTCTCCTCAAGTTAACAAAATGCGACAAGGCTAGGAAGAATACAGAAGCTTCAATAGAGAGCTCAGAGAGACAAGCCTAGGAGCAACTCTTACACTTAAAGGAGGCAGAAGGCAATTGCTTGGACAACCATTTCCGAGCTAAAGAAAGAGTTAAGCCAGAACAATGAGGAAATGAATAAGACTGAGCAAACTGCATATGACCAAGGGCAAAAGGAGACCGAGGCCCAGGCCCACCTCAAATCTCAACTCCGTATTGTATGTCGTAGCTTTTGCCTTCAAACCTGGATTGAGGCCCTTAATGTTGCTGAAGTAGACCCTACTTCTGTGCTAAGGAATCTAGAGAAAGCCTTCTACCCTCTAGCAATTAGGGCGCATCCAGTCACTCAGCCTCCTGTCAGTACTCCTGGTCCAACTCCGACGAGCTCCACTAAGAACCCCCCACCAAAGTCCAGCACTACTGCTCCTACCCAATCCAAATCAGCTGAACAACAGCCAAGCACCACTGTTCCTGCCAAAACCAAACAAATCAAGCCACCTGTCTCCAAGCCCAGTGTAGCTGCTCCACAAAGCACCGAGGTGGTAGCCAAGGTGCCTCAAATAGAAAAAGACTCCTCCAGAATTGTCTCAACACCTAAAGTGGTTCCCCTTCCAACTTCACCTGTTGAAGCGCAACTTATCACAGGAACAAGGACACAGAAGACTCCCAAGGTCTAAGGAATGTCACAATGGGACCATCTGCTACCTATGCTGTTGTTGTTGTTATTATTTTCTTTTCTTTTTTGTAGAAGGCATTCTGTCGTCACTTATCTTTTGTTTCATATGTACCCTTTTGAACTTCATTTAATGGAAAACTTTGGTTAGAACCTTGTCTTACTCACTTGTACTTATATTTTTATGACTTATTATTTGTTTACCATGCCTATATATAATTAAGTACTTATACTGAAGTGTTAATTTTCCAAGGTAGGTGATATGAGAAATCGAACTTAACCAAGGTTAGATTGAACACAACATACATAGTCTAAGAGTTAATTTACCCAAGACAGGTGACCAGAGGAGTTGAACCTAGCCGAGGTTTTGTTTAATGTAAAAGTAATCTAAGTGTTAATTTACCCAAGGCAAATGACTAGAGGAGTCGAACCTAGCTGAGGTTCTATTTAACATAAAAAGTAATTTAAGTGTTAATTTACCCAAGGCAGGTGACCCGAGGAGTTGAACCTAGCTGAGGTTTTGTTTAACGTAAAAGTAATCTAAATGTTAATTTACCCAAGGCAAGTGACCCAAGGAGTCAAACCTAGCCAAGGTTCTGTTTAACACAAAAAAAATCTAAGTGTTAATTTACTTAAGGCAGGTGACCTGAGGAGTCAAACCTAGCCGAGGTTCTATTTAACATGAAAGTAATCTAAGTGTTAATTTACCCAAGGCAAGTGACCTGAGGAGTTAAACCTAGCCGAGGTTTTGTTTAACACAAAAAATAATCTAAGTGAGACAACGAGAATCTTAAAAATACATCTGATTGCATAGAAAATATAAATCCTTACAATACTGCTGGATTAGAAATAATACTTTCGCAAATTATTCACATTCCATGGACAAGGTAAAACAAGTCCATCCAAATCCTCTTACCTATAAGCCCCCACTCCTACTACTGAAGTTACTCAATATGGCCCCTCCCATTTAGGACCTAATTTTCCCCAAGAAGGATTTCTTGCACTCCCAACAACCTTTTGCAAGACCAAATCCCCTGGAATAAAAGCTCTAACCTTTACCTTTTTCTCGATCCCCTGCCTAAGCTTTTGTTGATATTGCGCCAACCTAACTACAGCCACTTCCCTTCGTTCCTCGGCCAAATCAAGGTTATGAGCAAGGAATTGCTCATTTCCATTACCAAGGGGTTGGTCGGACCTCAGAGTTGGAAACCCTGTTTCTGTAGGAATAATTGCCCCAGCTCCATAAGTCATGGAAAAGGAGTCTCACCCATGGATCTTCTTGGTGTTGTGCGATAGGTCCACAAAACATGAGGTAGCTCATCCACCCATTTTCCCTTTGCATCTTCCAATCTCTTCTTCAAATTGTCCAATATAACCTTATTTGTGGCCTCAGCTTGCCTATTACTCTAAGGATATGACGGAGGAAAGTACCTATTTTTTATTCCTAATTTTCAACAATATTTCTGAAAAGTCATGTTGTTGAACTGAAGTCCATTATCTAAAATAAGGATGCTCGAGACCCCAAATCTTGTGATGATATTCCGCCATACAAACCCTTTTACATCTTGAACTTGGATATTCACTAGTGGTTCAGCTTCTACCCACTTAGTGAAATAGTCAGTAGCTACTAGGAGATAGCTCTGATTCCCTATGCCTTTAGGGAAAGGTCCTACAATGTCTAATCCCCATTGGACAAAAGGCCAAGGGCTACTCAGTGGGTTTAGCAGTCCTCCTGGCTGATGAATGTTAAGAGCATACCTCTGACATTGATCACATTTATTAACATACTCCTGCAAGCATTTTTGCATGCTCGGCCACCAATACCCCTGTGTCAAAGCTCTATGAGCAAGTGACTTGCCTCCTGTATGGCTGCCACAAATCCCTTCATGTAATTCTTCTAACAACATTTCAATTGCCTTGGGATGAACACACAACAAGCATGGTCCCGAGTATGAGCGTTTGTATAGTTTTTGGTCCTCAGAAAGCCAAAACCTTGGCCCCTTTCAACGAACCTTCTTCGCCTCAACCCGATCCTCGAGTAAAATTCCATCCTTCAAAAATGCAACTAATGGGTCTTGCCAACTAAGACCTACTCTCGTAAAATTAATTTCCACTAGAAGCAACTCATTATAAGCAGGTGACACATGACTCTCAACAAGTACGATCCGAGACAAATCCTCCCTACTAACTGTGGCCAAAGTTGCAAGTAAATGAGCATGAGAATTCTTACCTCGAGGAAATTGCTCAACCGTAAAAGAATGAAAGTCCCTTAACAATCGCTTTACTCGACCTAAATACCAAAGCATCCTCAGATCCTTCACTTCATACTCTTCCAAGACTTGTCCAACTACAATTCTTGAATCACAATATGTTCTTATAGTCTTGTCCAACTACATGTGACTACTTATCTGCGTGTTGACTGGAGCATGAGAAATGCTTCACATAATGTTCACATTTTCATGTTATATATCCGAATTTTAGATGCGATAGAATGTGGACATGATATGAACTGGTTGGATGCTTGGATGTGAAACAATGAAAACCATTTTACAACATATTGAAATTGTATCATTTGTATGGGCAATTCTTACATACTCTCGGAGTATCTAAGTTTTTTTTTTCCATTTGTGTTTACTGTTTACGCATCAATCAATATTGAAATAAAATTTTTAATTATTCTTTTGGAAAATATACAAAATCTCCTATACAGTTTTCCCATATAACATGTAACTACCCTAGAAATTAGTGTAACACTTAATCCTCTGCAAGATATTGATTTATGTGTAAGCCATTAATTGTGTAATTCTTAATCCCTAAGAATTATGAGCGTAACAAAACTCTTACTTGGTATTGATTTATTTTTGCTAGGCCTTGGTATTGTATTGTGTTATGTGTTTATGTCAAAATGCAGCACTAATAAACATGGACATGTGTCATCACGTGAGTAATTTATAATTTATTTTCACATATGGTGAATAGTATACACATACAATAATATGAAGGAGTTTTAGTAAGGGTATGTTTGGATACCACTTATTTGTTGAAAACTAAAAACTTATTATTGAAAAAAACTTATTGTTGAAAACACCGTAGCAAAATATTTTTTAATTGGCAAAAACATGGTAGAAAAAACCCTTCACATGTTTTTAGTGCTTGGCTGGTCCATGAACTGTGCCATGGGACCAGCCAAACAAAAACGCAAATGCAAATGCAAATGCAAATCATCACAAAACAAACGCACGCTAAGTCATTCAAAACTTTGGATGTTTTGTCATTTGTGTTTTATGGAATAATTTAGCTTCATTTTGCGGCAAATAAGTAATTAAAAAGAGAAAGTTTATAGTACACCATGAGAAGTGGAGAGAGTGAGGGTATATTTGAAAGTAATTGTCAATTTTTCTAGCACACGAATGAAATCAATCAATTATATATATATATATATATATAAGTGCAGACCCTATTATGTGGGAGAGCAAAATGTTTTGCCATGTGTTGCATTCTTTGGTATTTTATTTATTTAGTTCATTGAATTAGCCAATGAAATAAATGAATATATTTAAATATCTATAGTTGAGCATTAATTATTTATAATAAATAAATTTATATGATTATTTTTAAAAATTTTATATCAAAAATTATTTTTTATTTGGAATAATAATAATTATTATTATAATAATAATAATAGATTCAAAATATGACGTTTTTCTTGTGTTTAGTTGCTTTGAAAACAATTGACACAAAAGTTATAAAAAAAAATTAAATATTTATAAATTCACTAAAATTAATCGTAACCATTTAGATTTTCCAATGACATATTTATATATAAACCAACATTGTAGTATTTACTTTATTTAATTAAAAAGATTTCTAATAGTATAAATATTTTTAATTAGTTAGTTATATTAATTATTTTAAGTGGCATATTCATATTTAAGTATAATTAAATTTGATATTATTTTTCTAAGATTTATATGAGAAAAAATTAATTTAAAATATGATATATTTGCTCAAATTTAGTTGCTTTTGAAACTGTAGAAACAAAGTTGAAAAAAAGAAAAAAAAAATAATGACGCATAATAAAGATGTGAAAAAAAATAATTGAAGAGTATTTGCATTGTTATTTTATCAAATCAATATTTGTATTTTTGAGTAAGCGTGAAACATGTCTATATATATCAATTACTGTGTCATGCAATTTTTAAATATGATCAAATTACACTCTTATTGTCTTTTGATTTTGTCTACAAAATAAAATACTAAAGACTATAAATTTTTGTCAGAACAATTATTGAAATATTAGAGGAAACTAAGAAAGTATTTACCCTCCCTCATGACTCATCTTTCTGTTAGTTGTCAACTCTCCCATGGCAATCACATATTGCAAGGCTTGTGTTGAGTTACAACATGCCTGCATGCCAGAATGCCGATTTAGTTGACATTTAGGATCTACCAATTGCATTCTTGGAAACCTTAAAAGAGTTTTTAGGTTTCAATGTATTAGCGGGAGGGGGAGGAGTGGTTCGGGATGAAGATGGTAACTAGAATACTAGATCCTTGGCTTCTCTCGCAGTATTGGCGTCACATCTAGCTATATTGCTGAATTATGGACTATGTGACGGTGTCTTGGCTTTCTTGATTGTAATTGTGTGCTTCATTTTAATTTAATAAAATAAATAAATTTTCCATTCCAGCACTCTTGTCATCTCTTATCCTAGTAAACTGGCATCATGATTGTTACTAATTTCTAGTGCTACTAAAAGCTGAGATCAAATTCAACTCATCAAATGAAAAAAAAAAATGTGCTCATTCTAATTCATATGTCTTGATGATGCTGAAAATTGTCAGTGAGCTGAATAGTCCTCATGTGCCCTTGGTAACCTGTGTAACACAAGTAAAAAAAAAGCCTTACAGAGAGTACCGGTATGGTACCGGCCAAAGATCTTCCGAAGGTTAAGTTAGGAAAAAGAATTTTCTATCACTCTAGAGTGCCAGAGCTAGGATATTATTATGCGTATTTTGATTTATGAGGGTTTTGAGGGTTTTATAGTAGTATAGAGTTGACCTTAATTTCTTGGTGGAGAGGGTATTTCCTTGTAGAAAAGATTCTCATTATTGCTCATATTTCTAGGGGTCCTTTCCTTGTAGGGCTTCCCTTGATTGTCATTGGGCGTAGAATGCAAGGTATTTCTATATTAGCATTCTTAGAGGCCACTTAATCCATGTAGGCGCCACATGGCTATCACCCTTTTCCGTCACGTCCATCCACATTAAAGGGTTCGTCTGCCTTAAGGAGTCTTCCATTCAAGACATGACTCCGTCTGTTGGTCCTTTGACTTGTTGGGCTGGCCAAACAGTCTCTCTCGATATTACCATCGCTTATTATTAACTTTGTGAATTGGATCCGTCTAATTTGGGATTTATCCCTATCAGCTGCCCCTTCATTCCATGGGTCCGTCACCAGGTATCCTAGACAGACACGTGGGGTGATGGTTTCACCTAGTTCTAGGGAAGCGTGCCTTGATTGACATGGTGGTTGAGGGTCATAAATTTTGAGGGGCACGTTGCGATTTTTTAGTGGCTGGTTACTTGGATCCAAGCGTCGCTTTGTCTTCTGCGCCGTTTTCCCTATATATATGTCACATCTTCCCTTCATTTATACTTTTTTGCAACCATTTCCTAGTGTCAGAGCGCCACTGTCGTCTGCTGGGATCTGTCAGTCCGTCACCTCAGTGCATCCGTTCACTACATCTTTTCCGTCCCTTTTTCCACATCGTATACCTGTAAGTGCTCTCCTTCCTGTACTCATGCATTTTCTACTCTCTTTTTTTAAGTATTATATGCACGTCGAGTATATAGACTTGTAGAGTCTTAGGAGTTTATCCGTCGCTTAAAGGTGTAATAATGTCTAGTGAAGCGTCGAGTGAACAATCGTGTGTTTACGAAGGAGCGGGCTACGATGATGTGTACCCGTTAGGTGAAGGCGACCCTGGCACCTCTTCTCCTGAAAGGGTTCCGTTTGCCATCTCACCTTCTGAGGAGGAGGAGGAGAAGGAGGATGAGGACTTGAATGTGGACGAGTCAGAGAGTGATACAAGTGGAGATTTAGATGGCGAGGAGAACATTGAATCTCCTATTAGCTCCGTCGTTGGCCCTGATGGTCTTAGGAAGTTTGTTCTCCCACCTTTGTAGACGGTCAATGATTTTAACTCTACCATTCAAAAAAGTCATTTCCATACCTTGGGTGAGAGGTATCAGATTCTCGTCGACATCCCCATCTGTCTACCCCTTAAGTTTGAAAAGTGCTATTACTATGGTGTTAAGAACGTCGAAGTGTATGAGCAAATGTTCAAGGCAGGATTCAAACTACCTTTGAGTGCTCTCCATTGTCACTTACTCCAATGCCTAGGTCTAGCCATCACCCAGATTGCTCCGAATGCTTGGAGGATTTTTCTTGGTGCGGAGGTGTTGTACAGGGTTCGGAGTAAGGGGCAACGACGCCTAACCATGGAGAAGTTCTTCCACTGTTATCGTCCTAGTGAGATTGTCAAGTCCAGGGGCATCTATAGCTTTCTGCCAAGGAAGTCGGTGCTCAGGCTAGTGTACGAGACCCCCGACTCCAACCGAAACTGGAAGAACCAGTATTTCTTCATCCAGGGAGACAACTAGGTGTGTCACCCTGATGAACGGGAGGAAATGCCCTTGGTTGATAGAACTGGTATGGATGGTGATACGCTTAAAAAAAAAATAATAGAAAAAAAGAAGGTCAACTCCCTTGAAACGGTGAGTTTATGCTCGCGAAAGCCCAAAAATACTATAGAAATGTATCCACTCGATCTATATAAATTTTTGTTTTGTTAAATCGTGACTTTCTGCTTTTTCAAAACAAAGCACATTGATTTGATTTAGAATAGAGACAAAAAATTGACTAAACCAAACCAAATCTCCGTGGAAGTCATGTACTTAAATTTAAAATAGTTATTTGAATATCTATTTACTATGACAATTTCTTAGAACCTATTTACTAAATGTAATATCTACTCATCAAAAAATGTTACAAAGAATGATAATGAATGTCATATTTTTCCATAATATTTAAATTTTTGCAATGAATGATGATATATGCTACAATTATTTTGAAGATCTTCATCAAATTAAATACTTGCAATCATCTACAATGAAGATTTTGTTATTTATACTTAATTCTTTATCATCTTATTTTATGAGTCTACTTACGATGTTTAGCTTACTTATATTTAATGAACACCCTTTTAACCAGGAAAAGAAAATTAAAAAAAAACAAAAGACATCTGTCATAAAAGTTCATATTAGATAAAATTATAAATCTAGAAGATTTAAAACTAATAAATTAGTGTTCTCTAGGTAACAAATAAAATATCATATATCATTGTTCTAACTTTCCAAGCATGACTACCAGTCTACCACATAAAATTCAAAATATACAAAGAAATTTTTTGGGACATTAAAATTTAGTAGGAATATTTTATACATTGCACAATGGAATATTTTAGAAATTATAAGGAGAAAATTATATAACTTTAGTTTAGGAGGGAATGAAACTATTCCAAACATAAAGAAGGAAAGTGCTACTTCGTCAATTTGTGTGTGTGTGTGTGTGTGTGTGTGTGTTTTAACTTGAAACAATGTGTTAAAAAAAATCAACCTACAAAAACTATGTATAAAACAATGAATTTTGGTTCAACAAATTGACTAAACTAAAAAAGAAGTCTAAAATCACAACAAAATGTCACGATATTTTTACAATAACTTTATTTCTAGCTATGGTGGGTTCTGGTCTGATATTTTATTATTTTATTTTAGAGTAATGTCACGTCCATAATATTTTCATAATAAATCCTAAGTGGTGAATTGTTGCTAGTTTTAAATTAGGCTAACCACTTTTAACCGTGCGTTTAAAAATAAAAAAATAAAACAAATAGAAAGCCAATTGAAGAAAATTATGCCTAAAACAATGAATTTTGGCTTACCAAATTTTACTAAACAAAAAAAGAAGCCTAAGAACACAACAAAATGTCACACAAAAAAGAAGTTTAAGAACACAACAAAATGTCACAACATTTTCGCAATATTTTTTATTTCCAACTGTGGTAGGCCCTAGTTTGATTTTTTATTTTTTTATTTTTTTTATGTTCATAGCATTTTCATAACAAATCTTAGGTGGAAAATTATCACTGGTTTTGAAATTATGCATTTAAAAAAAAAAACAACAACAACACAAGAAAATTATGCGTAAAACCGTGAATTTTGGCTCACCCAATTTGACTATATATGCTAAAAAAGAAGTCTAAGAATACAACAAAATATCACAAAATTTTGACAATACTTTCATTTTTAGGATCCATATATATATATATATATATATATATATATTGTGAGAAATGCTACGCATCCATAACATTTTTATAACAAATTCTAAATTATAAGTTATTATTGGTTTTAAACTGAGCCCACTACTGATATCACTTTTTCATCCATAAAAAATACTTTGCCACATAAAATTTGTTTTGAAATTATTGTGAAAATATTGTAGATATAGCATTTATTTATTTATTTATTTTTTTGATCTATAAGGAGCTGAGATCTCAGTGATTATGAAAATATTGTGATAAGAAAAAGATGTTATAATAGTTTCATAATATATTTATTTTCAATTGTGATTGATCTTAGTCTCCTATTTTATTATTTTATTTTGACCTTTAAAAAATTGATACCTCAATAATTGTGAAAATATTGTAAGAATTTATTGTGTCAGTGTAACTGTGTATGGACGTATAAATATTTAAAAGAAAAGACAAAAGAGCACAAGCAAAACTAGTGTAATGTGAGAAAAAGCCGATGAACAATGTAGATTGTCAATAATTGTAAAAATATTGTGAGAATTTATTAAGTCAGTGTAACTACATATGCACATACAAATATTTAAAAGAAAAGACAAAAATAACACAAACTAAACGGGCTTACTATGAAAAAAAAAAAGAGAGGCTAATGAATCATGCGGGTTGAACAAACCAAAATGGGAAATTATTGTGAAAACATTGTAGACATAACATTTCTTTATTTTATTTTATTTTTATCTAGAAGGAACTGAGATCTAAGTGATTGTGAAAATATTGTGACAAGAAAAATATGTTATAATAATTTCATAATACATTTATTTTCAGTTGTGATTGGTCTTAGTCTCTTATTTTATTATTTTATTTTGACCTTTAAAAAAATGACACCTCAATAATTGTAAAAATATTGTAAGAATTTGTTGTGTCAGTGTAACTTTGTATGCACGTATAATTTTTTTTTTTTTAAAAAAAAGACAAAATAGCACAAGCAAAACCAACGTACTGTGAGAAAAAAAAAAAAAAAAAAAAAAAGAAGGGCGATGAACAATGTAGATTGCCAATAATTGTGAAAATATTGTGAGAATTTATTAAGTTAGTGTAACTATATATGAACATATAAATATTTAAAAGAAAAGACAAAAATAGCACAAACTAAACTGGCTTACTGTGAAAAAAAATAGAAAAAAAGAGGCTAATGAACAGTGCGGGTTGAACAAACCAAAAGGTCAAATTATTGTGAAAATATTGTAGAAATTATTTCTTTTTTTTTTTTAATTTTATTTTGATCTACAAGGAATTGATGTCTTAGTGATTGTGAAAATATTGTGACAAGAAAAAGATGTTATAATATTTTCATAATACATTTTTTTTCCCGTTGTGATTGGTCTCAGTCTCTTATTTTATTATTTTATTTTGATTTTAAAAAATTGACACCTCAATAATTGTTAAAATATTGTAAGAATTTGTTGTGTCAGTGTAATTGTGTATGCACATATAAATATTTAAAAGAAAAGACAAAAAACACAAGCAAAACCGGCATACTGTGGAAAAAAAAAAAGGTCGATGAACAGTTCAAATTGTCAACCATTGTGAAAATATTGTGAGAATTTATTAAGTCAGTGTAACTGTATATGCACATATAAATATTTAAAAGAAAAGACAAAAATAACACAAACTAAACCGGCTTATTATGAAAAAAAAAAAAAAAAAAAAAAAAGGCTAATGAACAGTGCGGGTTGAACAAACCAAAATGTGAAAATATTGTAAACATAGTATTTTTTTTTTTTTTTTAGATCTATAAGGAACTGAGATCTAAGTGACTATGAAAATATAGTGATAAGAAAAAGATGTTATAATATTTTCATAATACATTTATTTTCAGTTGTGATTGGTTTCAGTCTCTTATTTTATTTTGACCTTTAAAAAATTGACACCTCAATAATTGTGAAAATATTGTAAGAATTTGTTGTGTCAGTGTAACTATATATGCACGTATAAATATTTAAAAGAAAAGACAAAAGAGCACAAGCAAAATCGACATACTGTAAAAAAAAAAAAAGGCCGATGAACAGTGGAGATTGTTAATAAATAATTGTGAAAATATTGTGAGAGTTTATTAAATCAGTGTAACTATATATGCACGTATAAATATTTAAAGGAAAAGACTAAAGAGCAGAAGCAAAACCGGCATACTGTGAAAAAAAAAAAGGTCGATGAACAGTGCAGATTGTCGATAATTGTGAAAATATTGTAAGAATTTATTAAGCCAGTGTAACTGTATATGCACATATAAATATTTAAAAGAAAAAACAAAAATAGCACAAACTAAACCGGCTTACAGTGAAAAAAAGAGAGGCTAATAAACAGTGCAGGTTAAACAAACCAAAAGAACTGTAGCAAATTACTATTTGCGCATTCGTGCTTTTTATATATAGATATAGATGGTTGGTTCTTGTATGATATTTTATTTTAATCTATAAGGAATTAACATGCATCTTAACAATTGTGAAAATATTGTGATAATTTATTATGTTAACTAATAGCTCCATATAAAAATTAAAAAAGAAAAAGAAAAGAAGGAGTGAATTGCTGGACTATAGTACCCGAAAGGAAAAAAAAAAAAAAGAAGAAGTAAGAGGCAGCTAAACAGTGCAACGATTGAATAAACCAAGTTACTGTGGCTTTAGCGCAATCGTGCTTTTTATATATAGACTAGTTAGGGCACCACATGCAAAGCACGTGCTAGCCATGGAAAAAAAAAAGTAGTGATTATGATCAATTCTAGATTTTATTTGTATTACAAAATAAAGATATAAATTATTTGGTTTTTAAAATACATAGAGATTTACATTAATCAAAAGAGACATTAATTTTAAGAATTTTGATAATTATGTCATAAAAAGTTAATCCCATTCGTATAAAAATTTTGATCAATTACAAAGTTAGGAGAGCTATTTAACAAATAAATATCTATTTTACTATAATAGTTTTTTAGTGCTTATTTGCTATAGTCAATATATCCACTCGCTAAAAACTTCTAAGAATTATAACGAATATCATCATAACCTGTAACAACTTACTACTTATGATTTGTTGTGAAAATATCGTGGACATGGCTTTTTTTTTGTGAAAAGGTTAAAACATCTTGTTGTCGTCACAATATTTTCAAAACTGTTGAGCTGTCAATTCTTAACAAGTCAAAATAAAATATAACAAAATTATAAAGGTATTATGAAAATGTTGTGTCATTCTATTGTGTTTTTAAAAAACTTGTGTGGGTTTAGTAAGCTTTATTGAGCCAAAATTCACTATTTCATATACAATTTTCTTGGATTGAAATTTTGTATTTTTTTTTTCTTTGAGCACCATTTTAAGTAAAACTACATAGTTTTACACACAAAAACAAAAACTTAGGAAAGAAAACACTTTTCATCCCTTTATGTTCGGGGTAGTTTACAATTCCTCTTTTTTAAACTTTAAAATCAAGCAATTTTTAGCGAAGCTATGATAGCTTCTCCTGTTCACTCTTTTTATATATAGATTACGAAATTTGACTAAACCAACAAAAAAAAAAGTCTATGAATACAACAAAATATTACAACGTTTTTATAATACCTCTATTTTCAACCGTGACGGATCCCTGTGCAATATTTTATTATCTTATTTTGACCTATAACTTACACCTCAATAGTTGTGAATATATAGTAATAACAACAAAATATCACAACATTTTTAGTTGTGCTAGATCTCGGTATGATATTTTATTATTTTATTTTGACCCAAAATGAATTGACACATGCGTCACAACATTTTCACAATATCTCTATGTATACTTTGTACTTAATTACAATGTAAATTTATATTGTAGACACAAAAAATTGGCAAATTTTGTTCACATTACAAAATTTGTACAATATTTACCATTTTTTGTGCAAATGTGTATGATACTAACCACTTTTGTGTATTTACAATGTAAACTTGCATTGCAAATACAAAGTAAACATATAAAGATCTTTAAAAAATAGAAAACAAAAACAAAGCTCAAAGCAACTGGCATACTTGAAGGGAAAGAAAAAAAATGTGCACCTCACTAATTGAATAAACCAAAAAAAACACTATTCATGAGCCTTTGGCTTTTTTTATATGGTTAATAGATATGCCAGTTTACATAAATATTTAAAAAAAAAAAAACACAAATTGATTACTGGAAAAAAAAAATTTAGGCACTATAAAAATTAATGCTAAAATGTTGTGGACTTAGCATTTTTTTTATTTGATCTATAAGAAACTGAGATCTCAACAATTGTGAAAATATTGTGATAACAGTAAGCGTTGTAACATTTTCTTAAAACATCTGTTTTTAGTTGTAGTTGGTCACAGTCTCATATTTTATTATTTTATTTCAACTTGTAAAAAATTAACACATCAATAATTGTGAAATTTGTTGTGTCAATATAACAATATATATACCAGCTTACATAAATATTTAAAAGAAAAAACAAACACAAACCGACTACTAAAAAAAATTTTGGCACTATAGCTGAATAAACCAAAAGCACAATAGCTACAAAGCATTAGCACATCCGCAAATAAATGTCATAACATTTTCTTAAAATGTTTATTTTTAGTTGTGATTGGTCACAGTCTTATATTTTATTATTTTATTTCGACTTGTAAGAAATTGATACGTCAATAATTGTGAAAATATTGTGAAATTTGTTGTGTCAATATAACAATATATATATATATATATATATATATACTAGCTTACATAAATATTTAAAAGAAAAAAAAAAAACACAAACCGATTGCTAAAAAAAAAAAAAACTTTAGGCACTGTAGCTACAGTGCATTAGCGCATTCGCAAATAAGTGTGGCAACATTTTCTTAAAACATTTATTTTTAGTTGTGATTGGTTACAGTCTCATATTTTATTATTTTATTTAGACTTGTAAGAAATTGACATATCAATAATTGTAAAAATATTATGAAATTTTTTGTGTCAGTATAACTATATATATACTAGCTTACATAAATCTTTTTTTTAAAAGAAAACTTTAGGCACTATAGCTACTGTGCCTGTTGAATAAACCAAAAGCACTATAGCTATAGTACATTAGCGCATTCGCGCTTAAAGGAAAAAAAAAAAAAAAAAAAAAAAAAAAACCCGATTACTAAAAGAAAAAAAAAATTAGGCACAGTAGCTACAATGCATTAGTGCATTCACAAAAAAGTGTGGTAATATTTTCTCAAAACATTTATTGTTAGTTGTGGTTGGTCACAATCTCATATTTTAGTATTTTATTTCAACTTGTGAGAAATTGACACATCAATAATTGTAAAAATATTGTAAAATTTGTTGTATTGGTATAACTATATATATACCAGCATACATAAATATTAAAAAAAAAAAAAAAAAACTTTAGGCACTATAGCTACAATGCTAGTTGAATAAACCAAAAACACTGTAGCTACAATCCATTCACACTTTTATATATAAGATAAAGAGATTAATAGAAATAGAAATAGAAATAAATGGGTGTATATAATATCATTTCCTTCTAATATTCTTTAAAAAAAAATTAAAAGCCGTAAATAAAAAAAAAAAATACTAGCAAAACTTTTTCATAACATCGTAAGATCTTGGGTATATAACTGGATTATGCAGAAAGAAAAAAAAAAATCTAATAACACAATTTATTGCACAACTTTTTTGCCAGGTGAAGAAAAAAATAGTGAATGCTTAAGCGATAAGTGATAGTTGGTAGTCAATTACTCACAAATTGTTATGTCAATATTGCGAAAAAAAGTTGTCGGTATAGTTTGTAGTCAATTACTCATAAATGATCACTGACAACCGGGGCAGTTAGCAAACGTGTGGCCGGCTTGGATGAAACGGGTGAAGCTGTGAGGGAACACGCTAACCACGCTGATGAAGAGGAAGAGACATCACTAAGTGGAAACAGCATGAGTCACAAGACTCACGACTACCTTTGTATACGAATTCAAATGTTCTATTTTACTTTTTTATTTTTCTTTATCTTATATTTTACCACTAAAAATATGTCATATATTTATTTAATTTATTTAAAAATTAAAATAATACATAGTATATATTTAATATTTAATAAATTAAATCGACATGCTTTTATTCATAGACAATATAGTGGAGAAGGTTTTGACTCTTTATATACACCAACAGATTAAATTTTCATTATCTTCTTATCTCCAACAACTGTTTACAAAGCAAACCCTCATCCAATTGATTCAGATTCTCTCACAAACACAATGAACTTTCTTTCAGATCTCCAGAAGAAATCCAACAGTTCTTCTGAAACTCACCTCCCTGAAGAAAAGAACAGTTCTTCTGAGACTCGCCGCCCTGAAGGAAAGGATGATCAAAACCAAAACCAACACCAACACCAACACCGCCAACCATCAAACGCTGAGCTCATGGCCAGTGCCAAGGTGTTAGCTGAGTCAGGCCAAATCACTGTTAGCCAGGGAGCTAGCAAAGTTGACAAGGCCAGGGCAGCTGGAGCAGCTAGTGATCTTTTGGAAGCTGCCTCTAGCTATGGAAAGTTGGAAGAAAAGAGCTATGGCAAGTATGTGGAACAGGCTGAGACTTATCTCGACCAATATGGCAACCCCGCCTCCAAATCCCATTCCACCACCCCCACCACCCCCACTCCTAGCCACTCCTCCACCCCTTCCACCACCACTGACTCAGAACCAAACTCAGCTGCTGCTGCTGCTGGTGATCATAAAAGTGAAGGCAATACTGAAAGTGGGACTGGGGGCTACGTGAAAATGGCTCAAGGTTTCTTGAAGAAATGAACATTTGAATTCCAATTTCCCAACTGCTTATGCTTTGCAGTTTCTTAATTTGGTGTATCTCTAATATTATGACACCCTTGTTTCTGTCTGTGTGTTTGTGTTTGTGTGTTTTTTTTTTTTTTAATCTTGTGTTGTATGTTCTATAGTATGTTTGTTCTCTGTTTAGCTTTTAGATTGTGAAGTGGCTGAAGCAGACTTAGATCTACTCTGTCAAGAATTTTTTTTTTTTTTTTTTGAGAAGTACTCTGTCAAGAAATTATTAACTAAGAATAAAATTTGTGCAATTTACTATATCTTATAGCCTATAAACCCAATATGTGTCTTTTCCCTCTAGGTCTTATCTCAAATTGCACTGTATTGGATGATCTAGCCTAGGACATGTATCCATTAACTTTTCTCTTTTTTGGAGGGTACGTGTACCTTAACTACTTATCTACGTGTGATTACTTATATGCGTGTTGGCAGGAGCATGAGAAATGTTTCACATAATGTTCACACTTTCATGTTGTATGTCCGAATTTTAGATGCGATAGAACGTGGACAGGATATCATTGGATACTTGGATGTGAAACAATGAAAACCATTTTACAACGCATTGAAATGGTATCGTTTGTGCGGGTAATTATGTACACCTAGGTTTTTTTTCCATTTGTGTTTACTGTTTACAAATCAATTACATATTAAAATAAAAAATTTTAATTATTTTTTTGGAAAATATACAAAATCTCCCATACAGTTTTCCCATAAAACATGTAACTATCCTAAAAATTAGTGTAATACACTTGATCCTCTGCCGGATATTGATTTATGAGTAAGCCATTAATTATGTAATACTTAAATCCTAGGAATTATGAGCGTAACAAAACTCTTACTTGGTATTGATTTATTTTTGCTAGGCCTTGGTATTGTATTGTGTTATGTGTTTATGTGAAAATGCAGCTCTAATAAACATGGACATGTGTCATAACGTGAGTAATTTATAATTTATTTTCACATATGGTGAATAGTTTACACATACAATAATATAAAGGAGTTTTAGTAAGTCATTCCAAACTTTGGGTGTTTTGTCATTTGTGTTTTATGGAATAATCTAGCATCATTTTGCGGCAAATAAGTAATTAAAAAGAGAAAGTTTATGGTACACGATGAGAAGTGGAGAAAGAGTGAGGGTATATTTGAAAGTATTTGTCAATTTACCCAGCACACGGATGAAATCAATCAATTCATATATATATATAAGTGCAATCATTATTATGTGAGAGAGTAAAATGTTTTGCCGTGCTGCATTCTTTGATATTTTATTTATTTAGTTCATTGAATTAGTCAATGAAGTAAATGCATATATTTAAAAATTTATAATTGAGCATTAATTATTTATAATAAATGAATTTATATGATTATTTTTTATAAATTTTATATAAAAAACTATTTTTTATTTGGAATAATAATAATAATAAGGGCGGCTTTTAGATCCTAAGCCCAAAAGGTCAATGGATTAAGGCCCAAAGAGCCCAATGCAATGAATTAGTAGAGAGCTGGCCGAAAACTAGGCTCTAATGTTTGATACAACACCCATAATGGATCAAAGATGATAATAAAACAAAGATAAGCAAATTTTAAGTAAGGAAATTCTTCCTTGGCAAAATCTGAGGAGAGTTGTTCTTGAATAGAATTCTCTTAGACTAGGTTACAATTACAATTCTTTTCTTTCCAAAATCCCATCCTCCTTACAATGGGGTTTTACTTCTTTATATTACCCTTCTTCATTCCATCTCAGCCCTTCACGTGTTGATCAAATGGCTAATTTTGATCTTTGTCCTATCAGCACCTTTCTGAAGTTCCTATAGGTAGTTGTAAGGTTGAATTTCACTATTCAATATCACCTCCACATAAATGCAATCAAAGAGTTAACTACAAAGTATTTAATGCAGTGGTAACAGTTTTTCCTTAGACATTTCTCACTTTCTTATTGCCTTATCCCTACCTAATGCTTATCCCTACCAATGGAATTGTCTAGAGCGTTGCCCTTGATGGCAGGTCAACCCTTTTGACCTCTACCCTGTTAAGCTAAGGTGGCATTTGTCCTTGGACATCCTTCTTTATTTTTTTTTTCTTTATGCACCATTTTAAGTAAAAACACATAGTTTTACATACACACACACAAACACAAACACAAACAAAAACAAAAACTTAGGATTAAAACATGTTTCATCTTTTTGTATTTGGGGTAGTTCACAACTCCTCTTTAAACATTAAAATCAAGTAATTTCCCCCTTTATATTTTGGAAAAGCACAAATATGTTATATTGTTATTCTCTCAATTAAACTCAAATAAAAGCTTATGGTTCTTAAAATATTCTATTGTGTAATGTCTAAAATACTCCCACTAAATTTTAACATCCCAAAAAATTTCTTCATGTATTTTGAGTTTTAGATGGTAGTAATGCTTAGAAAGTTGAAATGGTAATATTAGGGTTTTTATTTGTTACTTTGAGAACATCGATTTTCTAGGTTTAAATCTTCAAAATTTATAATTTATCTAATCAAAAATTCGATGACACATGCTTTTTGTTTTTTGTTTTTTTCCTTTTCTTGCCTAAAATGGGCGTTCATTAAAAACTAATTATGCTAAAAATTGCACCTAGACTCATGTAGAATGATAAAGAAGAAAGTATGAATGACAAAATTTTCATTTTGTATGGTTGAAAGTATTTGATGAAGAGTTTCAATTGTAACATATGACATCATTCATTATGAAAATTTAAATATTGTGACAAATTTTTAGCAAAACTTAGCTGCTTATTATTGGAAGATGATAATATTCGCTATCACTCTTAGAAGTTTTTAATAAGTGGATATTGCCTTTAGCAAATAGGTATCAAAATTCTTATACGAATGAGATTAACTTTGTATGACATACATTTTTTATATATATAGTTTCATACTTCAAATAAAAATTATGCCTTAATTTTCTCACTCAAGAGATAGCACGTGCTAGCCACACTAGTATATAGTAGATTTTCTTTGCTCTAAAGGCAATGTTTAAGGTTTTTTAGGTGATTTATTAAATAATATATTTTTTAAAATAAAGTTAAATTGTACACATATATCCATAAAAGGCATATGTAGCAAGATTGTATTTCCAAACAGCCATAATATGTGTATAAGAAAAATTATGCATATATATTGTAGGGACACAGTTTGGTGCCTAAGCCCAAAAGGAAAAGAATTTAGACTCAAAGAGCCCAATACAAAGAATTTGTAGAGAATGGGCTAGAAAATTAGGCTTTAATGAGGTAGATAGTGATTACAGTGAGCCTAGATGACAAAAAACAAGAATAAAATGGTTTTACTCAAAGAAAATCGTCATCGGCACAGTCCAAGGAGACTAGTTCTTATATATATATATATATATATATATATATATATATATATATATATATATCTTTTGAATTTTGTTACAAGTCCAGTTCTTATTGCTACAACGTATTTTCTCTAAAATCTCTGATCCCTCCTGCAAGGGGCTTCTTTCTCTATTATATACCCCTTTCTTCTTCATTTCCACCGTTCATATGCAGGTTAAGTTGTTGGCTTTTATCGTTGTCCCATCAGCACCTTCTTGAAGTCTTTGGGAGTAGTTGTAAAGTTGCTGGTCACTGTTCAGGTATCACCTCCACATTAATGCGGTTAGAAGGTTAGCTGCAGAGCATTCAATACGGTGGCAGCAGCTTTCCCTTACATATTTCTTAGCTTCCCTTTGTCTTATGTTTTCCTGATGTTTATCCTTATCAGTAGAACCTTCCTAAGCGTTGCCCTCGAGGGTAGACCAATCCTTCTGACATTTGCTTTACTTAGCCGAGGAGGCATTCTTCCTCAAACTACCTTCCCAAACCTTCGCAGTCATAGTTTGCTCGTGGAGCTCTGACTCTTACATCTTCCCTATCGTCTATTTGTCCTTGGACCACTAAGTGTCCTCGAATAAGACCTACTGCCCAATATATCCCTACATACATATATATATATATCCAAAAAAAAAAACTAGATCTCTACTGATCCCACTATTATTATGCCTCAAGCATAATACATCATATCAACAAAACAACTCTGAAAAATATTATATATCTTTGAGCATATTGATTTCACTATGAGAAATTTTAAAGCTCCCATAAGTTTTTTTTTTTTTTTTTTCTATAAAACACGTTTTTGTTAAATATTTTTTTTTATGTTCGAAAGTAAACGTATCAATTTATAAATTTACCCCCTTCACGTTACAACAACCTGATACTGGCTTCAAATCTACAAGGCTATAAGACTTGAGAGTTGGGTTGAGTTTAATTAATTATTATTATTTTTTGATAAGTTGATAGTTACAATGGGATAGGGGGAATTTGATTATGAAGGTCTTAATTCAAAATATAAGTGTCAAAGGTTACTTCAATTAAAACATTATCAACTTTGGATTTCTAGTAGTTTAATTGGTAAAGTTCTTCAATGATAGCTTGCCTTTGTTATGTTTTATTTAGAGTTTTTTTTTTTTTTTGAACTCAAGTCGACTTAAAATTTTTAATAATTTATGGAAAATGGTTTACATTTGTAGTATTCTTTATATACGAAAGTCTGCCCAATCCTCAATGTTTTTTAGTCATTGCAAAAAGCTTTTACAAATGCATGAAGTTCTATAAAAATTTCTTTTTAAATAAGATTAATTCAATGGTAGAGTAAAAAAAATTAAAAAATTGGGGTGCCAATTAGTAAATTTATTTTATATATTTTCCTATAAAAATTACAAGGGGATGAGGGAATTTTTTAAACCCATAGTCCCTCCGACCCTCTTGTTTTGCTAGTGATTTACCTCTATGTAAAAGAGATATTGCATGTAAACGTTAAACATATTACCATCTCCAACGCATGAGCCACCTTATTTACAATCTTTACGAACCACCTAAATGGCTACTATACTATGGTCTCAAAACATCCCCATTCTGAGTTGGTATTTTTATAGAGTAATGCTACATATAAAAAAATTCTTACAATAATTGAATTGACAAGTTTTTACTAATTTTTATTTGAGTCCACAATTAATGTTACTTTTTAATTTGTCACTAATAATCTGCCATATTAGAATATTTGCATTTTTTTTAGATTACAACTTAGGATTCAGATCCTCTAGATTTCCTAGGGTACTCTACTAATAAATTTCCTTAAATCCTAACAACTCTTTAATAATTTAATAATCTAAATTCTGCAATGTCAGCATTCCACTAACAATATTCTTAAAATAATAAAATAATGTTGCAAACAAAACAATTAAGATTATTGTCAGTGGAATGATGACATAGTAGAATCTAAACCATTAAATCATTATAGAATGGTTAAGATTTAAAGAAATTTATTTGATAGAGTACTCTAGAAAATCTAGATGATCTGAATCTTACAGCTCATAATTGAGCATTTATTATATCTTTAACATGTGCATTCGTTACCAAGATCCTTTATTTAATGAGATTAAATTCTATAAGGCTGTGTTGTAAAATCCATGTTTTACCTCTCCAATTCCAACATGTCACATTATCTTATTACATATTTAAGAATAAGCACAACAATACTCAAAGCAACTCTAATACCCATATATAAATCCAACCAAATTAAGAGTTTATTGAAATGTTATTAGGTATAATAGGATGTATTGAATTTTAAGTAAAATGATAATGTGGCAATCTCTTATTGGATAATGTAAAACATGGGTTTTACACCCCATGTTTACCAAATTCAGACTCATAATTTAATTGGTAAGTTGTGTTGAAATATTTACTCTCGATCACTGGCTTTTGCACCCCATTCATGTGTTTTTGTATTGTAATAGACCCAATCGAGAATAATCTCAAATTTTATATGAGTTAGATGTGAAAAACTCAATAAATTTTGCAATGTTTGTAACAAGATTTTATTTCCAAACAGCCACAATATTTGTATAAGAAAAATGATGCATATATGTGTGTGTGTGTGTGCGCGCGCGCGTGTGTGTGTGTATCCAGAAAAAACTATATCTCTACTGATGCCACTTTTATTATGCCTCAAGCATAATACATCATATCAACAAAATAACTGTGAGAAATATTATATATCTTTGAGCATTGAAGGGTAGTAAAAATGAACATGACGGATCTACATGGCATGTGACGACACAAGGGTGACGGATTGATAGTTGACAGCCAAGGAGCTCGGATCCACAGTGGACGGACAGATACAACACAGTAGTCATTGGTTCCAAGAATCCCTAAAGTAGGATTTACACTTTATGATTAAGTCTGATGTGGCTTTGCTTGATCTCCATGCGAACGTGTATAAGAAGAATTCTTGCGTCACACGTTTAGCTTTGATCAAAAGACTCCTACAAGGAAAAGAACTTCAGCAGGTATGTAAAAGGAAAAGAGTTCCAATTCTATAAGGAAAAGGACTTCATGGTCAAGGCACGGATGTTAACCCTACACTACTATAAATACCCTAAAACCCTCACTAATCAAGGTACGCATTATTGACTCAACTCTGGCAATCTAGGGTTGTAAAAAAATTCTAACTTAACCTTCGGAGGGTTTTTGGCCGGCACCACACTAGTGTTCTCTGTTAGGTCTTCTCATTTCGTTTTGTAGGTATTGTTTCAATTTAGAAGTGCGTGCAGCTTATTGGTGATTTTTCGGCATCATCAAGCATATTGATTTCAATATGAGAAATTTTAAAGCTCCCAAAAGTTTTTTTCTATAAAACACATTTTTGTTATTTTTATTTTTATTTTTTTTTTATGTTTGAAAGTAAACATATCAATTTATAAAATTAATATAGGAAAATTTGAAATTACCCCAACTTCAACCCCTTCACATTACAACAACCTGATAATCTACAAGACTATAAGACTTGAGAGTTGGGTTGAGTTTAATTAATTATTATTTTTTTATTAGTCAATAGTTGCAATGGGATAGGGGTAATTTGATTGTGAAGGTCTTAATTCAAAATATAAGTGTTAAAGGTTACTTCAATTAAAACATTATCAACTTTGGATTTCTAGTAATTTAATTGGTTAAGTTCTTCAATGATAGTTTGCCTTTGTGATGATTGATTTAGAGTTTTTTTTTTTTTGAACTCAAGTCGACTTAAAATTTTTATTAATTTATGGAAAAATGGTTTACTTTTGTAGTATTCTTTATATACGGAAGTCTGCCCAATCCTCAATGTTTTTTAGTCATTGCAAAAAGATTTTAGCACAAATGCATGAATGGATTTATTATTTTGTATAACAGTTCTATAAAAATTTCTTTTAAAATAAGATTAATTCAATGGTAGAGTAAAAAAAAAATTAAAAAAATTGGGGTGCCAATTAGTAAATTTATTTTATATATTTTTCTATAAAAATTACAAGGGGATGAGAGAATTTTTAAACCCATAGTCCCTCCGACCCTCTCCTTTTGCTAGTGATTTACCTCTATGTAAAAGAGATTTTTTTATGTAAACGTTAAACATATTACCATCTCCAACGCATGAGCCACCTTATTTACAATCTTTACGAACCACCTAAATGGCCATTGTAAGGTCACGATTTGCACCCAAACCCAACAGTGAGAAAGGGATAGGCCCAAAAAAACCAATACAATGAAATTTGTAGAGAATAAGCTTGAAATCTAGTTTCTAGTGATGTTGGATAACAAAAATGATGGGTTAGATCACCACATCATATACAATGAACTGTTTGTGTAACAGAAATTCTCCTCGGACACAAGCCAAGGAAGATTTGTATTATCTTTCCCTCTTAAGGTGGATTACAATTATGGATGATGGTGTGTATAGTGTTTTCTCCCTTTTTTCTCCGATCCCCATCCCTGAATGCCTTTCTCTTCCTTTTATATTATCCTCCTCTTTCTCTCCATCTTCTATATATGGATCAGATCACTGATCCAGATACTTGTCCCATCAACCGCCCTCCTGAAGTTTTCAAACAATAGCTATAAGGCTGATCACCACTGTTCAGATGTCTCTTCCTCATTAATGTGGCCAAAGAGGTAGGTGCAGAGCCTTTAATACGGTGGTAGCAGCTTTCTCTAAGATATTTCTCATCCATTTTTCCTCTCTATAGCCTTGTGAAATATATCTTCATCCATAAGACCTTCTAGAATATCCTTTTAATCACCATGGCATATCATATGACCTTCACTTCACTTGGCCGAGGAGACACCCCTCCTCAGACTATTTCCACCAGCTTCTCTCGCACCAATTTGCTCGTGGGTTTTTAAGTTTGATATTGTTATTACTACCAAACCCTCCTCGGACAAGTAAATACGCTCAGATCAGGCCCAAGGCCCAAGAACATGCCCTGGACCTTTTGTCCTCACAGCTACTATACTAAGGTCTCAAAACATCCCCATTCAGAGTTGATATTTTTATAGAGTAATGCTACAAATACAAAAAAATTTACAATAATTGAATTGACAAGTTTTTACTAATTTTTATTTGGGTCCACAATTAATGTCACTTTTTAATTTACCACTAATAATCTGCCATATTAGCATATTTGCATTTTTTTTTTTTATATATTAAAATTTTCATGTCTATAGACTTTCTCTTTTATATAATAATAATGGGTAAAATATAGTTAACACCCGAGATCCAAAACTTTTCAAAATTGACCAATAATTAACGATTTAGGGATCAAGTTAGATTTATGAGCCAATTAGTCGATTTTACCCCATAATAATTGCACAAAATATCCCTCACATATATATAGGGTAGACCCTACAAACGTGGACCCGTCTATCCTATATGAAAGGAGTGTTGTAATTAGTAACCATTATAAGAAAAAAAAAATAGTCATCCTTTTAACTGAAACCTTGAATTTCTCTGTAAAAACAGAAAGATGAAAATACAATGTTGGTCCCTAAAATTTGTTTATCTTTTGGTCTCTTAAGTTTCGAGTGAGCGCTATTAGTTCTTGAAGTTTAAAAAATGAGTATTATTGGTCCTTCCATTAACTTCCTTTAAATTCTTGCTTATGTGTTTAACGGAACATTGACATGACACTTATTTTTTCCCCTGTGACAACTTATTTTTTATGAAAAAATCACACATGTAATTAAAATCCAAACTCACTTCTTTTCCCCAATTTAAACCCAAATCCGGAAGACCTTTTTAACTGACTACCTTTTCAAAATGAAATCATACACGATTGAGATGTAACACACATAGGAGCGGCAAATGCACCGTCACGTCCACAAAGGTCTCAGTGGATGTGCTCTCTTTGATTTATTTGGTATTTGCCTTACTGTTTTTAGCTTCCCAAGTCATAAATTCCATTTGGTATTCATTTTTTCAATGAGGGCTATAAAACTGCCAAATGGTTTTTCTCTCTTAGATTGATTTCAAAACTACTTTCTTTTTTTTAATTATGTTCCCCTTAACAAGTATTGGGCATAAATCATAATATAGCTATGAATTAAGACTTTCCATTGTATGCTACCAGATCAGATCAAGGGACTGTGAATTGTTTGAAAAATATGCTGTTTGAAATTGATGAACAGGTCAAAGACACACAATAGACAAACTTAGGGACCAACATTGTATTTTCACCTAATAGAAATTCCTAGCCACACCATTTTTGCAATATTGTGCGTACGCCATTTATCAGTTCGAAATCTAAAGAACGAGAGATGGAAAGAGCTGAGCCTTCGTTTTTCTTCCAATTCCAAATTCCATGGACCCACACCAAATTCCCACACAAACTAAAGATTCTGTTTTCAATTTCCATAAATTTCACAATGCACAAATTTTATTACTGGATACATGTCCTAGGCTATAAGCTATAGCACATTGCACAAATTTTATTCTTAATTCATAATTTATTGACAGAGTTGATCTAAATCTACTTCAGCCACTTTATACAATCTAAAAAGGATAAATTGACCACAAAGCACAAATACAGATCAAATAGATTATAGAACATACAACACAAAAGACCCCAAAAAAAAGGTGTTATGAAATTAAAGATGCACCAAATTAAAGAAATTGCAAAGCATAAGCAGTTGGGAAATTGGAATCAATGTTTATAGCACATTGCACAAATTTTTAATTCTTAATTAATAATTTATTGAGATAGTTGATCTAAATCTGCTTCGGCCACTTTATACAATCTAATAGCTAAATTAAACCCACAAAGCACAAACATAGAACAAACAGATTATAGAACATTTCAACACAAAAGACCCAAAAAAAAAAAAAAACACAGAAACAAGGTGGTTATGAAATTAAAGATAAACCAAATTGAAGAAACAACAAAGCATAAACTGTTGGGGAATTGGAATTTAAATGCTTATTTCTTCAAGAAACCTTGAGCCATCTGGAAGTAATCCCCATACCCACTTTCAGAATGGCCTTCACTTTCATGACCACCACCAGCAGAGTGTGGTTTTGAGTGTGTGGTTATGCAATGGCATTGGGAGGAGGAGTGGCCATCTGAAGTTAGGCAAATATCCTCAGCATCCTCATCAGTTATAGTTGGGCAGTCTAAGCGTGAGTTAAGTGCATACCTTCCAAGGACAATTTGCCTATGTTCCCCTAGGCCACTACCATATGAGTTTTGTTAGTCATTTGGGTCCTTGTCCCCCACAATATATATATATATATATATGTTAATCAATTGATTTTACTCGTGTGCTAGATAAATTAACGATTACTTTCAAATATGCGCTCACTCTTTCTCCACTTCTCATGGTGTACCATAAACTCTCTTTTTAATTACTTATTTTCCGCAAAATGATGTTAGCTTTATTCCATAAAACACAAATGACAAAACACCCAAAATTTTGAATGACTTACTAAAACTCCTTTATATTATTGTAAGTGTAAACTATTCACCATATGTGAAAATAAGTTATAAATTACTCACGTGATGAACATGTCCATGTTTATTAGAGCTGCATTTTCCCATAAACACATAACACAATACAATACCAAGGCCTAGCAAAAATAAATACCAAGTAAGAGTTTTGTTACACTCATCATTCCTAGGGATTAAGTATTACCCAATTAATGGCTTACACGTAAATCAATATCCGGCAGAGGATTAAGTGTTACACTAATTGTTAGGATAGTTACATGTTTTATGGGAAAACTGTGTGGGAGATTTTGTATATTTTCCCAAAGAATTATTAAAAATTTATTTTAATGTGTGAAGAACGAAAAAAACTTAGGTGCTCTGGGAGCATATAAGAATTAACCACACAAATTATACCATTTCAATATGTGTTGTAAAATAGTTTTTATTGTTTCACATCCAAGTATCCAACCATTTCATATCATGTCCACGCTCTATGGCATCCAAAATTCAGATATATAACATGAAAATGTGAACATTATATATGTGAAACATTTCACACGCCTGAATCAACACGAATATAAGTAGTCACTCGTAGATAAGTAGTCAGGGTACATGTACCCTCCAAAACAGAGAAAAATTAATGGATACATGTCCTAGGCTAGATCATCCAATCCAGTACTGCAATTTGAGATAAGAGCTTGAGAGTAAAGATACACATTGGGTTTATAGGCTATAAGCTATAGCAAATTGCACACATTTTATTCTTAATTAATAATTTCTTGACAGAGTAGATCTAAGTCTCTGCTTCAGCCACATTACAATCTAAAAGCTAAACACAGAACAAACATTCTGAAGAACATACAACACAAGATTAAAAAAAAAAAACACACACACACACATAGAAAGTTAGAAACACACAGAAACAAGGGTGTCATAATATTAGAGATACAACTGCAAAGCATAAGCAGTTGGGAAATTGGAATTCAACTGTTCATTTCTTCAAGAAACCTTGAGCCATCTTCAAGTAGTCCCCAGCCCCACTTTCAGTATTGCCTTCAATTTCATGATCGCCACCACCTGCTGCTGAGTGTGGTTCTGAGTCAGTGGTGGTGGTGGTGGTGGTGGTGGTGGAATGGGATTGGGATTTGGAGGAGGGGTTGCCATATTGGTCGAGATAAGTCTCAGCCTTTTCCACATACTTGCCATAGCTCGTTTGTTCCAACTTTCCATAGCTAGAGGCGGCTTCCAAAAGATCACCAGCTGCTCCAGCTACCCTGGCCTTGTCAACTTTGTCAGCTCCCTGGCTAATAGTGGTTTGGCCTGCCTCAGCTAACACCTTGGCACTGGCCATGAGCTCAGCGTTTGATGGTTGGTGGTGTTGTTTTGGTTTTGGTCATTCTTTTCTTCAGGGAGGCGAGTCTCAGAAGAAGTGTTGGATTTCTTCTGAAGATCTGAAAGAAAGTTCATTGTGTTTGTGAGAGAATCTGAATGAATTGGAAGAGGGTTTGCTTTGTAAACAGTTGCTGGAGATAAGAAGAAAATGAAGATTTGAACTAGTCTGTTGGGGTATATAAAGGAGGTTGTGGCTCATGATGTTCCTTCTCATCAGCATGGACCGCATGGTTAGCGTGTTCTTCACAGCTTCACTCGTTTCATCCACGCCGGCCACACCTTTGCTAACTGCCCCCTTTGTCAGTGATCATTTATGCCGAAATGACGACATGAGAGTAGCTACTTATCACAATTATAGCAAAAAAAAATGTGTAATAACTTTTATTACTAGATTTTTTTTTTCTTTATGCATAATCCCAACCACATATCTAAGATCTTATGATGTTATGAAAAAGTTTTGCTAGCATTTTTATTTTTACTTTTTTTATTTAAGGTTTTACCTTTTTTTTAAGAATGTTAGAAGGAAATGCTATTATATACCTCATATCTATTTTTATTTTTATTAACTATATAGAAAGTGTCAATGTCTATATCTACCTTGCTTTGGTTTGGTTTGGTTTGGTTTGGTAAAGTTTTTGTTTCCTTTCTATGCCAAATCAGTGTGCTTTGTTTTGGAAAAGCAAAAAGTCACCATTTAACAAAACAAAACTTGATATAGAGTAGAGACATTTCTACAGTATTTTTGGCCTTTGGTGAGCATAAACTCACCGTTTCAAGGGAGATGGCCCTCTTGTTTTTTTATTTTTTATTTTTTTAAACGTAGCACCACTATCCATACCCCCTTTTTTTTAATTTCATTTCAGTTTTTCTTTTTTTAAACATTTATATGTGGTGATAGTGATAGAGTCTTTTGGTTTAGTAAAGCTTTTGTTTCCTTTCTATGCCAAATCAATGTGCTCTGTTTTTTTTTTTTTTTTTTTTTTTTTTGAGAATCATGTGCTTTGTTTTGAAGAAGCAAAAAGTCACCATTTAACAAACAAAACTTGGATATGTAGTAGAGACATTTCTACAGTATTTTTGGCCTTTGGTGAGCATAAACTCACCCTTTCAAGGAAGCTGGCCCTCTTGTTTTTTAATTATTTTTTTTTTTAAAACGTATCACCATCCGTACCCCTTTTTTAATTCATTTCAGTTTTTCTTTTTTTAAACATTCAAATGTGGTGATAGTGATAGAGACTTTTGGTTTAAAAGTTGTTCAGTACCCGTTTAGTAATATTGTTCTAGTAACGTTATTTAAGTGTTGTGAAAATACATGTGGGTGAAAAAAAATATTTTGGAAATACATATTATGTTGTTTAAACAACGAAAACTGTTGTTTAAACAACATAAACAAACAGGCCCTGAATCTCCACGGTTACACTTAGGGGTATCCATGGGTCGGCTTGAGTCGGGTTTGTGCCAAACCTGGACTCGACCCGACAAACCGGGGGGGGGGGGGGGGGGGGGGGGGGGAGAAATCATAACCTGCAACTGATCCTTGTGGAGTTTCGGATTGGCCAGATTGGGTCTTGTCAGTTTCGGGTGCATATCGGTCAATTTCGGATTCACTACAAGGGGTCAAAATCTGACTGGATTTTGGCCGAAATCTTACTGGATCTCGACAGATATGGCCGGATCTATCGAGATCTGGCCAATATTCCTCCATATCCTTCAAGATCTAGCCGAGATCTCGCTATATTTGTTGAGATCTAGCTGAGATCTCAGTATATCGACGGATTTTTGAGTTTAGGCTTACTTGTTTTCCGCCAGAACACGGGGTTTGCGACTGGAAGAGAGAAAGGCATTGGCAGGTCTGTTTCTTCAGTTTCTCCGATAGTCAAACTGGGACTTGAATCGATGGTATCGAGTCTTCACGCCAATGACCTGCAACCGACCAAACCACCGCTCAGATTGGGCTGTTATCGGGTCGGAGAGCGTCGGGCTGGGCAGGTGCTGGACAGCCTTAGTTACACTTGCCTTCTTCTCCCTTTTTTTGGTGGTAATATCATCCGTTGAACTTGCTTATATAATAATAATAAAATGTTAACACAACAAATTGCCATAATATTTTCACAATTATTGAAATGTTAATTCTTTATATGTCAAAATAAAAATAATAAAATATCATATTGGAACCAATCACAACTAAAAATAAAGGTACTCTAAAAAAAAGTGTCACATCCACAACATTTTTCATAATATTTTCATAACAAATCTTAGATGGTTGTGAGGGGTAAGATTTATAAAATAAATAAATGGGTCGTGGGCTTGATCGATTAATGCTAGTTTGTTTTTGTCATTGGGCTCCTAAGCCCATGGGTCAGCCTACACTATAAGCATCCGTGGAACCGTCCGAGGATGAATGTCTCCTCAGATGGGCCCAGCGAACGCCCTGGGGTTTGCCAAGAAGATTAAAGGCAGAGTTCTAGAAGAACTATTGGGTATGAGGGGGTCCAAGTACCCTCTAGAGGCAATAACGTGATAAAAATATCTGAAAAAAAGGCTGCTACCTCCACATTAAAGACCCTGCACCTACTTCCCTGACCGCATTAATAGGGAAATGACCCCTGAATAGTAGAATTTGAACTTTCCTGCTACTATTCAAAGACTGGAAGAAGGTGGTGGAAGAGAGAGGCACTTAAGGATAAAATTTGTGTGACACATGGATGTAAGAGGGGAGAAGAAGAATATTTAAGAAGAGGAGGGAGAAAAGAAAAGGGGGGCTATCAGTGAGAAAGTGAAAGAACTAAGAACTGTAGTTTTTTGCATAAAAGAGAAGCAATATACAAATCGTCTTCGGCTTACGTCCGAGGAGGTTCCCTTGTCATATTTGTTATCATTTGCAAAGATTGTGGAATTCTAGCCTGTTTATCAAGCTTCCAATACCCTTAAACTAGATTTCAAATTCACACACTACAAATCTTATTGCTTAAGGCTCATTGGGCCTGAGCCCACATATATCTTTGGGTCTAAGTGCAATTGTGCACTTACAATGGTAAATTGTTATTCTAATTTAAACTTACCAAGCAAATTACATTTTTTCCCACCAATAACAACCCGTAACAACCTACTACTTATTTAGAGTTTTTTTTTTTTTTTAACTCAAGTCGACTTAAAAAATTTAAGGAAAATGGTTTACATTTGTAGTATTCTTTATATACGGAATCTCCCCAATCCTCAATGTTTTTCAGTCATTGCAAAAAGCTTTTAATTAGCACAAATATGCATGAATGGATTTATTATTTTGCATAACAGTTCTATAAAAATTTCTTTTTATATAAGATTAATTCAAAGGCAGAGTAAAAAAAAATGGGGTGCCAATTAGTAAATTTATTTTATATATTTTTTCTATAAAAAGTACAAGGGGATGAGGGAATTTTTTTAACCCATAGCCCCTACTGACCCTCTCCTTTTGCTAGTGATTTACCCCCATGTAAAAGTGATATTGCAAGTAAACGTTACATATATTACCATCTCCAACGCATGAGCCACCTTATTCACAATCTTTACAAACCACGTAAATGGCTACTATACTAGGGTCTCAAAACATCCCCATTCTAAGTTGGTATTTTTATAGAGTATTGCTATGTATATAAAAAATTCTACAATAGTTGAATTGACAAGTTTTTACCAATTTTTATTTGAGTCCACAATTAATGTCACTTTTTTAATTTACCACTAATAATCTACCACATTAGCATATTTGCATTTTTTATATTAAAACTTTTCATGTCTATAGACTTTCTCTTTTATATAATAATAACGGGTAAAAATACAGTTAACACCCGAGATCCAAAACTTTTCAAAATTGACCAATAATTAACGATTTATGGACCAAGTTAGATTTATGAGCCAATTAGTCGATTTTACCCTATAATAATTGCACAAATATCCCTCACTTATATATAGGGTAGACTCTATAAACATGGATCCATCCATCCTATATGAAAGGAGTGTTGTAATTAGTAATCGTTACAAGAAAAAAAAAATAGTCATCCTTTTGACTGAAATCTTGAATTTCTTTGTAAAAACAGAAGGACGAAAATACAATGTTGGTCCCTAAAATTTGTCTATATTTTGGTTCCTTAAGTTTCGAGTGAGCGCTATTAATTCTTGAAGTTTAAAAAATGAGCGTTATTGGTCATTCCATTAACTTCCATTAAATTCTTGCTTCTGTGTCTAACGAAACATTGACATGACACTTATTTTTTCCCGTGGCAACTTATTTTTATTAAAAAATCACACATGTAATTAAAATCCAAACTCACTTCTTTTCCCCAATTTAAACCCAAATCCGGAAGACCTTCGTAGTTGACTACTTTTTAAAAATGAAATCATACACGATTGAGATTAAACACACAAGAGGAGCGGCAAACGAACTGTCACGTCCACAAAGGTCTCAGTGGATATGCTTTCTTTGAATTTATTTGATATTTGCCTTACTGTTTTTAACTTCCCAAGTCGTAAATTTCATTTGGTATTCGTTTTTCAACAAGGGCTATAAAACTGTCAAATGGTTGTTCTCTCTTAGATTGATTTCAAAACTACTTTTTTTTTTTTCCAAGTATTGGGCACAAATCATAATATACTAGTTATTAACAGACTTTTCATTGTATGCTACCAGATCAGACCAAGGGACTGAATTGTTTAAATAATATGCTGTTTGAACTTGATGACCGGACTAAGGACGCACAATAGACAAACTGAGGGACCAACATTGTATTTTCACCTTACAGAAATTCCCAACCACACCATTTCTGTAATATTGTGCGTACACCATTTATCGGTTAGAAATCCAGAGAACGAGAGCGAGAGATGGAAAGAGCTTATCCTTTGTTTTTCCTCCAATTCCAAATCCCATGGACCCACACCAAATTCCCACACAAACTAAAGACTCTGTTTTCAATTTCCATAAATTTCACATTGCACAAATTTTATTACTGGATACATGTCCTAGGCTATAAGCTATAGCACATTGCACAAATTTTATTCTTAATTAATAATTTATTAACAGAGTTGATCTAAATCTGCTTCAGCTACTTTATACAATCTAAAAAGGATAAATTAACCCACAAAGCACAAATACAGATCAAACAGATTATAGAACATACAACACAAAAGACCCAAAAAAGAAAAAGGTGTTATGAAATTAAAGATGCACCAAATTAAAGAAATTGCAAAGCATAAGCAGTTGGGAAATTGGAATCAATGTTTATAGCACATTGCACAAAATTTATTCTTAATTAATAATTTATTGACAGACTTGATCTAGATCTGCTTCAGCCACTTTATACAATCTAAAAGCTAAATTAAACCCACAAAGCACAAATACAGAACAAACATATTACAGATCATTCAACACAAGATACAAATACAGAAAATTGAAGAAATTACAAAGCATAAGCAGTTGGGGAAATTGGAATTCAAATGCTTATTTCTTCAAGAAACCTTGAGCCATCTTGAAGTAATCCCCATACCCACTTTCAGAATGGCCTTCACTTTCATGACCACCATCAGCAGAGTGTGGTTTTGAGTGTGTGGTGGTGGAATGGGAGGAGGAGTGGCTGGTGGTGGTGGTGGTGGAGGAATGGGATTGGGAGGAGGAGTGGCCATATTGGTGGAGATAAGTCTCAGCCTGTTCCACATACTTGCCAAAGCTCTTTTCTTCCAACTTTCCATAGCTAGAGGCAGCTGCCAAAAGATCACCAGCTGCTGCAGCTACCCTGGCCTTGTCAAGCTTGTCAGTTTCATGGCTAAAAGTGGATTGGGCTGCCCCAGCTAAATACTTGGCACTGGCCATGAGCTCAGAGTTTGATGGCTGGTGGTGTTGGTGTTGGTTTTGGTGCTGGTTTTGGTTTTGGTGTTGCTCATGCTTTTCAGGCTGGTGACTGCCAGAAGAACTGTTGGCTTTCTTTTGAAGATCTGAAAGAAAGTCCATTGCTTGATTGGTAGAATCTGAATGAATTGAAGAGGTTTTGGCTGTAGCGGTTGGACTTAGAGATAAAGAAGATAAGGAAGACTTGACCTCTTTCTGTTGGTGGATATAAAAGGTAGGTTGCAACTCGGGGTAGCTTTTCCTTTTCAACTATATGTGGTTGGCGTGTTCCTTCGCAGCTTCACTCGTTTAATCCACGTGGGTCACACGTTTCCTAACTGACCCACTTTGTCTGTGATAATCAATAATATTTGTTCCCGGATTCTTGGACCATAAACTATTCTACAATTTTTCGTCACAATTATGACGTGACAGGTTAGGAGTAATTTGCTATCCCTACGTATGGATCTACACTTTCTCTTTACCACTCAAATTTGTGGTAAAAAATTCTGTAACAATTTGTGTTACTAGATTTTTTTTTTTTTGCACAACCTGCACATATCTAAGATCTTATGATATTATGAAAAAAAAATTGCGAGCAATTTTTTTTTTTATATATTTTTTAAACGAATGTTGGTATTACATAAGGTTTTTTTTAAAGTGCTTTTATTAAATAATATTTTTAAAAATTTAAATCAAATTATACTTTTTTTTATACAAGATGAAATTATACTCTAACATAATTTAAGTGTAAATGTATGTAGAACTCCATCTGAAAACTTGAACTCCAACTCTTGCCCTCCACACCCCACAAGTTTTTATACTTGTAGAGTAATCACTGCACCCCTCAATTATTAACAAGTGTTTTTTTTCATTGAAAAATGTACATTACTACTCATAATTCAGCATTTGTTATATCTTTAACATGTGCTCCTTGGGACATTTATTATTATTATTATTTATCAATTTGATATTGAGAGCTACCCACCTTTAGTGGATAGGGGTGCCCTTTAATCCAAGGACATGGGTGCCACCATACGAACCGACAATTGTTATTATTCAATTAGTACATTGTGTTGAAATATTTATTCTTTTTCTTTTTAGAAAGTTTTAACATGTGACTTCTGTTTCTAATGATAGTTTTTTATCATCAGACTAAAACACCAATTAGTTTTTGGTATAGGTAGAAATTGAACCTCAGATATTTTATACAACCATTAGAGACTTTACCAGTTGAGCTAATGAAATATTTATTCTTGATCATAAGCTTTTGCACACCATTCATATGTTTTTGTATTGTAATAGATCCAATCAAGAATTATCTCAAATATTAGTAAGATGTGAAAAACTCAATAAATTTTGCAATGTTTCTAACAAGATTGTATTTCCAAATAACCATAATATGTGTATAATAAAAATTATGCATATATCCGACAAAAAAATAATCTCTTTACTAATGCCACTTTTATTATGCATTAATCATAATACATCATATCAACAAAACAACTGTGAGAAATATTATATATCTTTGAAAACATTGGTTTCAATATGAGAAATTTTAAAGCTCCCATAAATTTTTCTATAAAACACATTTCGTTAATTATTTTGGTTGATGTTTAAAAGTAAATGTATCAATTTATAAAATTAATATTGGAATTTTTTTTGATAAGTAGGAAAATTTGAAATTACCCTAACTTATGTTTCAACAACACTGTCTTCAAATCTACGGGACTATAAGACTTGAGAGTTCAATTAAGTTTTTTTTTTTTTTTTGATAATTCAATAAATATAATGAGATAAGGGGAATTTGATTATGAAGGTCTTCATTCTAAATATTTAAAAGAGTGTCAATTGAAGTTGCTTAAATTAAAGCATTATCAACTTTGGATTTCTAGTAGTTTGATTGGTTAAGTATTTTTATTTAGCTTACAAGCTTGGGCTGGGCTAGATAATGATAGTTTGCCTTGTGATGATTTATTGAGAGTTTTTTTTTTTAATAATTAAAGTCGACTTAAAATTTTATTAATTCAAGAAAAATGGTTTACATTTATAGTATTTTTTTTATATACGGAAGTTTCCCTCATACACAAAGTTTTTTAGTCATTGCCAAAAGCTTTTAGCACAAATGCATGAATGGAAATATAATTTTGTGTAACAGTTTTATAAAAATTTATTTGTATATAATATAAATTCAATGGCAGAGTTAAAAAAAATAGGGTGCCAATTAGTAAATTTATTTTAAATATATTTTCTATAAAAATTACACGGAGGTGAGGGAATTTTTAAAAGTCAAGGCCCTATGACCCCCTCCTTTTGCTGGTGGATGGATCCCATAAATAAGTGAACCACCTCCATGTAAGAGAGATATATCATGTAAACATTACACGCAATACCATCTCCAATGTAGGAGCCACCCAATTTACAATCTCTACGAACCACCTATATGGCTATGTGACTAAGTTCTTAAAAAAATAATCATTCAGAGTTGGTATTGTTTTTTATAGAATAATGCTCAATAAACAAAAAAATTCTACAAGAGTTGAATTGACAAGTATTTACTCATTTTTATTTGGGCCTACAATTGACATTGCTATTTAATCTACCACTAATAATCTGTCACATTAGAATATTTTTTTAAAAAATTTCTACCAATTTTTTTTTTATATCTAAAGACTTTCACACTCTTAAGGTTTGGATTAATGCCCGTCAAGCCTAAAACTTTTCAAAATGGATCAATAAACAACGGTTTAGAGAAAAAACTAGATTTAAGGGCCAAGTTAGTCAATTTTAAAAAGTCTTAAGCCTACTTAGTAGTAGTCAAACCCTTAAGGATATTAACTATACTGTAATACCATCTCCAATGTAGGAGCCACCTAATTTACAATCTCTACGAACCACCTATATGGCTACATGACTAAGTTCTCAAAAAAATTATCATTCTGAGTTGGTATTGTTTTTTATAGAATAATGCTACATAAACAAAAAAAAATTCTACAATTGTTGAATTGAGAAGTATTTACTCATTTTTATTTGGGCCTACAATTGAAATTATTATTTAATCTACCACTAATAATCTGTCACATTAGAATATTTTTAAAAAAAATTCTACCAGTTTTTTTTTTTTTTTTTTTATTTTTTTTTTACATCTAAAGACTTTCACACTCTTGAGGTTTGGATTAATGCCCGTCAAGTCCAAAACTTTTCAAAATGGACCAATAAACAATAGTTTAGAGAAAAAGCTAGATTTAAGGGCCAAGTTAGTCAATTTTAAAGAGTCTTAAGCCTACTTAGTAGTAGTCAAACCCTTAAGTATATTAACTATACTTTAATACCATCTCCAATGTAGGAGCCACCTAATTGACAATCTCTACGAACCACCTATATGGCTACATGACTAAGTTCTCAAAAAAATTATCAATCTGAGTTGGTATTGTTTTTTTATAGAATAATGCTACATAAACAAAAAATTCCACAAGAGTTGAATTGACAAGTATTTACTCATTTTTATTTGGGCCTACAATTGACATTGCTATTTAATCTACGACTAATAATCTGTAACATTAGCATATTTAAAAAAAAAATTCTACCATTTTTTTTATTTTATATCTAAAGACTTTCACACTCTTGAGGTTGGATTAAAGCCCGTCAAACCCAAAACTTTTCAAATTTGACTAATAAACAACAGTGTAGAGAAAAAGCTAGGTTAAAGGGCCAAGTTAGTCAATTTTAAAAAGTCTTAAGCCTACTTAATAGTAGTCAAGCCCTTAAGGATATTAACTATATTTTATCCTATAATAATTACACACAATATTCCTCTCTAATATGAGAAATTATTATGTTTATTGGGGGATTGCTAACATGATCTTCCTTAATCTCTTAACCAATAAAATGCTATCATTTATGCAAATATAACATCACCTGATAATTTTTTTTTTTTTATTCCCTATAATGATTAAGAAACTCACTCACACATTTACATAAATGACATGGTCTCATTAATTAGGAAGATCATGTCAACAATCCTCCCAATGAACCTAAAAATTTCTCTTCTAATATGTGGTAGATCCCACCAACGTGGACCCATCCATCTTACATGAAACTAGTGTTGTAATTAGTAACTGTTAACCCAAAAAAAAATATATATATATATCCTCCTTTTTATCTTGATTGGAGGTGGACTTCCTTGACCTCCAATCAATAAAATACTATTATTTATGCAAATGTGACATCACCTGATAATTCTTTTATTTTATTCTTTATACTGATTAAGAAACTCAGTCAAACATTTGCATAAATTACATGAGTCTCATTGATTAGAAAGAATATATTAGCAATCCTTCCAGTAAACCTAATAATAATTTCTCCACTAATATGGGATTGACTCCACTCTATCGCATATTTACATAGATGACATGGTCACATTGATTAGAACGTTCATGTTAGCAATTCTTTTAGTAGGCCTAATAATTTCTCCACTAGTACGGGATAGACCCCACAAATGTCGACCTGTCCGTCCTATGTGAAAGGATTGTTTTAATTAGTAACCGTCGACAGGGGAAAAACTCCTCCTTTGAATCTTCTTCTTTTTTTTATTTATTATTATTATTATATGGGATTCCTCCTTTGAATCTTGGTTGGGGGTATCTTGGCAAAACCGTAATTTTATTATTTTAATAGTTATACTAATACAATTCATTTTTGACTGAAAACCTTGAATTTCTCTGTAAAAACAGAAATTCCCAACTGGCAGAGGAACTATAAATCGGCACGACACCGTTTCTGCAACATTGTGCGCACTCCCACACCACAACACCGTTTATCGGGTTCGGTTTCGAAATCCCAGAGAGAACACCAGAACCAGAACCAGAACCAGAACCAGAACCAGAGAGATATGGAAAGAGCCGATCCTTCGTTTTTCCATATCCAATTCCAAATCCCACTCCAAATTCCCACACAAACCGAGAACAAAGGTAACCAAAACAAAAACCAAAGATTCTGTTTTTCCCAATTTCCATAGAATTTCACTTTCCCCCTTTCCCTTCAATTCTCTTTTTCACGATTCTAATTTCTGATTCCTGAATTATATAAGTATGTGAGTGTGATTATGAAATCAAGGAAATAAGGGAGAGTTTGAATTTTGATATATATATATATATATATATAAGGTGAATTGTAATTGCCAATAAAAAGATTCAAATTTGTGTTTGGTCGAGTTTTGTTTAGTGTCATTGTTTATATATATATATATATAAGGATGCGTGTGTGATTACCAATACAATTAGTAGAAAGATAAAAATTTGTGTTCATCATATCTCACTCATTAAGGCCCCGTTTGTTACTGTTATTAATCAATAGTTTTCAGTGTTTAAACAAACATTTCACGTACTTTTATGCACTTTTTTTTCACCCGCACAAGCAATGTGACTAGAAATCTCTTAGCAAATGGGCCCCTAAGTTATGTTAGTTGATGTTAGTGTCTGTGTGTATAATATATATGTGTGTATAATGAAAGGGAAATTCTTTACTTATAGGGAAAAAAAAATTAAGCTTTTATATGGACTGATGAGGAAGCTCAAAGTCGTGTGTTATCAGGCGGCATGTAATTCCTTAAGAGAGTTTTTGTATTAGTTGTTTTGTTTGTGTAGCAGGGGTTAGAAAAAAAATGGTCAAAATGTGTTTGGTATATGTTTGTCTATGTATCTGTGGCCAATTATTGAATTAGGATTGTTTTTCTATAAACTTGTGATAAACAGTTTAGCGGTTAGATGAACAATAAGTTGTAATTCTATTAAGAGTAATCCGGTTTTTATGATGGGGTCTTTTAATTTTAATTTGTTTGCATCTAAATATGCCATGTGAAACGGGTTGTGAAAATTTGCATATAAAAGAATATTTCAAAAATTAGAGCCAAGGATTTTTTTACTTGTCATTCAAATCACTGTTTTTTTGGGCAGACTCTTGTGTCGTTCACATTTTATGCCACACTTGCTATAAATCCCCCTTAACTAAGTTGAAACCTGCACTTGTAGGAGTATGTAATTTATGATTCAATTCACTTTGGAACAAATGAAAATGTAGCTTATCTCGTTTTTTTTGCAACTGAAAGTTTTATTTGTATCTCAATGTGTCCTTGTTTTTAGACTTTGTTTACTATCACATTACATAGAAGGCTATTGACTTTGTAAATATGGACTATGTTTACAGGTTTGATGTGAGCAACATGAGCTGTTTATAATTTAACCTGGAGGAGAAATCTTTGAGGCTAAATTTCATGGCATAGTGGTTCTTTCACAGGAGAATGTCCAACTCTGCAATTGTAGCAGTTAAAGCTCTTATCTAATCAGACCTTTTTCTTCTGTCATGATGTGGAAATTTGCCTCAAATGCCATTGCAAGTATTGGACTGAAGAAAAACTCAGGGAAAAATTTGGTAGAGTCAAGTCGAGCTTCTCAAGACTGCTCGGATGATGAGGTGTGTTCGAATGCTAGCCGAGATGAAGGACTGGAATGCCCAATATGCTGGGAATCTTTCAACATTGTTGAGAATGTGCCCTATGTCTTATGGTGTGGTCACACTCTTTGCAAGAATTGTGTCCTAGGGCTTCAATTGGCTGTCTTGAAATTCCCTACTCAACAAATTAAGATTCCATACTTTGTTTCCTGTCCATGGTGCCACTTGATGTCATTCCGGCTGGTTTGCAATGGAAATTTAAAGTTCCCTCGCAAGAACTTCTTTCTTCTATGGATGGTTGAGAGCTTGAATGGTGATCGGTCAAAGTCTGCTTTTTCCGGTGCGGAAAATCAATCAATGATGTCTCCAAGATGCAATTCTGCTCTTGGAAATCAAGCTACCAATGGTAACCCTAGAAGGGCCCCTCCTCATTGCCCTGGACATCTGGGGTCTGGCAATGATAATGGTAGTAGTAATGTGGAGAGACGCCAATTTTCCCTTCATAAATCTCTGGATTTCTTCATTCACTTTACATCCAAGTTCCCTTTGGTCATCATATTTCTTCTGATTGCCTTTTCTGTAGTACCTGGCTGTGCAGTCATTTTGGCCATCTACTTCATACTCACAGTTGTGTTTGCTATCCCATCTTTCTTGGTATTGTATTTCGCATACCCTACTTTGGAGAGGCTGGTAAGAGAAATAACCACATGAGATGTAGTTGGTTACTTGCCTCAGTAAACCCTGAAAAACTTATACTGGCAACTTTTCTTTTCTAAAATCACCCCACTGCTTTGCATCTGAAACTGGTCAGTCTACTACTCCACTTTCTGGCAGTTTGACAGTTCAATGTTGTGAGGCTATTCAGATTGTCCTATGGTTTTGTGATGCTGTAGAAAGCTTCTAAGAGGCATGGTTTTGTATTGAATTTGTAAGTTTTGAGTTTCAGTTGCCAGTGATTAAATACCACTGTTCAATAGAAGTGGAGAACCAATTGTTATGAACTTGAATGTGCATAAAAATATATTTCCCAAGTGTGCTTCTGGTGGTGAATCTGTTGATTTCTGAAATTTTTGTTACTTCTTTGAGTATAGTCTTGGTTTAATGCAAGCTTAAATGACTGTTTTTCAATCTTTAATCTACTAGACTAATTGACCAACTTTCTGTTAAAATCAGACTCTGTTCCAAGATCAACATTTGAAAAATAGAGAAAGAAAAGGAAAAGGTCTTTGAAGTGTAGCATATTGATATTCTCCTATTGTTGTTTGTATACAACTAAACTACACAAGAGTCTCTGGGTGATCATTTTTCTTCAATTTGCTTTGATCTTGTCCTGAAAATGGAATTAATTATTGGTGTGGGTGCTGAAGCATCTCAGATATGAGAGTAATGTTCTTCTTTTGCCATACACTAGGCCAGCAGTAGTTGTTAATCATTGCCTACAATAGCTCTCAGCAGCTATTGATCTATATGGATTCATATTTTTATTTTCTTTTTAAAATACATACAAGTATTTTGGGAGAGTACATATGATGCTTTATAGGGAAGCTTTTTATAAGATTTTCTATCTCTAGATGACCTCTATTTTGTATAGATATCCTTTAATTTTGTTAAAAGCTTGACTAATAATCATGGTTGCATGAATTTGGTACTAAATAAGAAAAAAAAATTCCTTTTAATAGTTGTTAGAAAAAAGATATTTTCAAGAATCTCGACGTCACTAGAGATTTTTCGTTGTCCATGAATGACATAATTCTGTAATCATGGATTAGTAAATTAGAATCTGCGTAATTAATAGATGCAGTATATTACTTCAACTCCTACAGGTGACTCTTTGATATGGAATGACCAATCTTATAAAGAAGTTTCCAGTGTATTACAATTGCCACTTTGAGTTAGTTAAGAAATTTTGAAATAAATAATTACATTTGTAGAACTTCAAAGATTGCCTTTGTCCCTGAAAAACCAGGTAAACTAGTCAAATTTATAAGCAGAGACATGTCTTAGGAACTTTCCCTGTAGTTCTAATTATGTTTGCCTTTTCTTTTGCCTTTAACTCTTCATTCTTTCGCCTTTCTTCTGCCTGCGCTTTTGCTCCTCCTGAAACCTGGTTAATATATTCCATCTCAGTGCGAAATTTTTCTAAAGCTTTTAGTCTTCTTCGTTCCACTTCACTCTGCATCCAAGAAGAGATTATCAGACCCTATTTATTCTTTTTGAATTAACTAATGAAAAGATAATGAAGAAAAACCTCTGTATGATCTAGTCGGCGTCTGGCTTTTGCTTTCTTCTTTTCCTCCCAGGAAAGTATTGTGGAATTCATCTTCTCGTACCTGAAACTCTTTCTGTTAGTGTTCATATTTTTTATTGCTTCTAACATATAGGCATTGCAGCAAAAATTTCAGCACATAATTTTATTTTTTATTTTTTGCTTGGATGTCATGTCTACCATACAATCTTGATAACTCAGGATGATTTGTTTCACATTCACTTTGGCTTTAAATTTTATAGTTCAGTAGACCACTCTCAAAGTGAATAAGTACCGTTCTTTTATCTTGGCCAACTCAGCTTTCTCCCAAGCTTCTGCATCTGGTCCTTCTGCTCTAAATCTCATTGGACTCTGCCCTTTGGAGTCAGTTGGTGAGATTTCAGTTCTCATTGAACTCTGCCTTCGAGTTTCATTTGGTGGGATTTCAGCTCTCATTGAACTCTGCCTTTGAGTTTCAGTTGGTGGCATTCCTAGATTAATGGTGGCAGGCAGATCAGGTTTTGGTGCTGCAGTTTCAGGTTGTATACTGTCAGTTTTTTTCAAGTGCTCACCAAAAGATGGAGACTTTTTCATTGAAGGGGCAGGCCCTATGGACTTTTGCTTTTGGGGTGTCTTTCCAGTTGCTGCAGCAGTTTCTGGCACCTTGGTATCTTTGCCTTCAGGAAGTCTCATTGAAGTTTCACCTAATAAAAACCATCTCATAAACTTTTGTTTGAAATAATATGATCAGGTACTCAGATAATCGGCAGTTCTCATGCCTTGCATCTTTACCTGAAAATCGCTTGGATGCTCTACCAGGTTCTAGCGCTGAACGTGTTGTATCCTCCTTTTTGCTCTTGCCTCTGATAAAAGAGGTTTCAGGGCGTTCAGTTGTCTTTTTCTGATCCGGGATGCCTGGTTCTTCAAGTGTGGCGATGGCAAATGCAGCAGCTGCCACTGCAGTTGCATGGTCTAGCATGTTGCTTGAATCGTAATCCTGACTCATTTGCCGGTTGAACTGTCTCTGGAACCAGTTCTGAGATTTCTTCTTTTCTGTAAAACACACCAGTAAGGTGTCTGATTGTTGCCTCATCCATATATGTCACCCTTCATCATATAAATATATATTTTACCTTTGAAACTTTGAGTATGTTGAGGTGGTATTCTTCCATCCCTGATGCTGCCAGCCTCTTCTGTCTGTTGGCGTTGTGTGCCAGAAAATCTCCCCCTAATAGAAGTGGTTACTTATTTACATTTGAAGCTTTTCAACCTACACAACTAATGAGAATTACGTGCATTTGGCTAGCTTATTTGTTTAAAAATGAGATAAAGGTGACTTTGAGCAAATAACCTAGCTTCTGATAAACAAGCTGGTTTATTTGTTTTAAGTCACCTTTTATTTTACCTTTATGCAAATAAGCTTACAGCAAAAAAATGCTGCCAAATTCAATAGCATAATCGGATAAGGGGTAACATAATTAGATAAAGACCACGCGTCAGGAAGTAAAGGGCATTTGTCCAAATCTTCCCTTTCATTAGGACAAAACTTATAGAAAAATTATTTAACTATCATAAATTGTAACATTTATTATAAACCCAAATGAGTGATGATGATGGTGAGAGAGTTACATTTGTGATAATTCAGAAGGTAGAAATCCATATGAGCGGATTTTTAGAATATCTCATATATCTTCAAGAATTTATTTCTTAAAAATTTCAAAAGCTTCTCAACATAATTTCAAATAATCTCACTTGCCTATATGGTGATTCAAAATATCTCAACATCTTCTGGAATTCAGTTCTTAAAAATTTTAACAGCAGCTCAACATATTTATAAATAATCTTAATTTCCTATATGATGATAAATTCCAAAGAATCATGTCTTAACAATGTAGAGGCAATGATGTTTTTTTTTCCCCTTTGTGTGTTGGCATATACATAGAGACGCAAGACTTGCAATTTTTTTTTCCCTTATAGTAAATGGAATGGGGATTTGAACCTCAGTTCTCCTTACTAGAAGAATCAAGTAATGTCATTAAGCTACAAAACTCTTAAAGATGTAAAACGTGCATGTGCAACAAGCCTTTCGGCTATATCTACATAAACTGTTAAAAGTATTTCATAGTTAAGAACCAGAGTTACCTTAGTTGTTTGACCAAAGAATCCATGGTTTAAGAGAAAGCCTGTTCTGGAACTTCTGCTTCAGCGATGATTTGCAATCCATGGCTTTGGGGTTTATTTGAAGGAGAAGCATGCTAAAAGAGAGAGATGCTTGTGAAGGTTGGTCTTAGGCTGTGCCATTAGTGCAGGGTAGGCAAGCAAAGTTGGGAATGCTTTGCATGTCACGCTTGGTTTTGAATCTCAATGACCTTTTGAGTGAAGAAAAGTATTCTTTCTTATCCTTGATGCTTAACTTTCAATTTGGAAAGCCGTTAATATATGGTCTTTACCCTTATCCTCATTTTTTTTGTACCTTTCAATGTGAAAACTTACATAATTGTTGTTACAAATATGCATAGCATGTAATCTACTCCACCAATCAGGACTGTCCAATCGTTGCGAAAACAAATCTGATTATGTGTCGTGGCCTCAGTTCCCAAATGAGCAGTTATATTAGACATTCATGGTCTGAAAACTTTGATAAAAAGTAACCTTAATTTCCATTTTAAAATGAAAGTTATGGAGACAACATGCATATATAAAAGCTTTAGCCAGATTAGATTGTTCCCCTGCTCCCGCAAAGACAGGTTGGTAATTAAAGGACACCAAAAATAGACATCATTGTAGTGAATTTTAAAAGAATTAAAAGAAAGAAAAAACTAAAATTACTGTATAATTCATGGTATAGCTAAACCTTTTTGCTGATTCTTTTTTTGGTTGAATTGGAAGCTCCAAAAAAATATTTTTAAGGAAGTTGGCCATATGCTAATAACCTTTAAGCTGATTGGTTCTTTCATTTCCAATATAGAGATATGTTCAGAATCAAATCTTTTCAATAGTTTTACTTTTAACCTTTACAAAAGAAGCAGCAGAAGCTAGGCATACAAAACCTTTTGTCTGCTCCCTTCACTAGTGGACTTACAAATTAAAAATACAAATGTGAGAATTGCTTACATGTGGAGAGTGAAGATAAAGAATTTATTAACATTTTGCACCAACTGGTTGTGGAAACAGTAAACTGTAGAAATAGAGACCAGAACCAGCTTGAAAATGACCAGCTTGCTCTTAGTTTCATATATATATCTCATAACTCTAATCAACCCAAATCACATAAATGCAACAGATATAACATTTTTCACAATCTATTCAAAGTTGGGAGTTGTTATTGATTTTCACATTTGCACTTTACTAATACTACTTTATTACCTGTTATTCACAACTTGTAACCTTAATGGTTGTAAATAAAAGAATTAAAAAAAAAAAAAAAAAAAGTAGTTAGGCTTATTGATTTCAGGCTCAAAAATGAAAAATCTGTGTTCTACACAATAAATCTAATCTGTTTTTTTTTTTTTGTTACTTGTAGTAGAGGTACAAAGTGCCTGAGTGAAAAGATGAGAGAACATTTGAGAATTAGATGTGTATTCGTTAAGTGCATGGTTTGGTTGAGCATTATTCATTGGAATCATTGTCACTTTCGGCTTCTCAAAACTGTTTATCATAAGCAAAAAGACATGCTTTCGTTGAGAGTCGAACTCAAGACCTCCCGCTTACTAAACGGGTGCTCTAACCAACTGAGCTACGAAAGCATCTTTGGCAGGGGTATGCCTAACTTCTTATATAATATTATAATCTATCCTGCACTATTTATTTTATTTTAGTCTGTTGGAGAACAAAATTGGGAAGAGAAAGTGATTTTATATTTATAGTAACTGTACGAATCTAGCAAAGTGGGCATATTATCTTCAACATTTCCGGGGCTTTTCAACTGTAAGTGGAGTTAGGTTTGGAAAATAATATGAACTTGAAAATAATGACATATTATATTGTTAATTATGCCATGCCTTGTGTGCAAAGCTGATTTTTTTTTTTTTTTAAACAAGAGATTAATTACTGTTCATGACAAATGAGCCTATACTGGAATAAATCGCTGACCAATGGAGTTTTTTTAAAATGTTGGTGCCCAAGCTTGAACTCAAAAGCTCCCAGTCAAACCCAAGACAATCACTTTAAAACTGAGTGTCCAACCACTCATCCAACCCCACTAGGTTAAAGCTGAAAGTTTATTCTATAGGGAAGTTAGATCTCGGATATAGTTTTAAATTAGTTATTATTGAGTACCCAAGACAACCACTTTAAAATTGAGTGTCCAACCGCTCATCCAACCCCACTGGGTTGAAGCTGAAAGTTTATTGCATAGGGAAGTTAGATCTCGGATATAGTTTTAAATTAGTTATTATTATTTTTTATATTCTTTTTGGGGATACCTTGATTGACCATTACTGTTCGCATTTGTTGATATGAAAGCATGAAGATAACTCAAATGAAATTCCTGGTATAAGCCGTGTCACGAATAGCCATGATTTTGGGTACCAAAAAGTGTATGAGGTTGACATGGCAAGATCATTCTTTGTTGACGTTCTCTTAAAAAAAATTGCGGTGATTTCTGGATATATGGAAATTTAAGGAGTGAGATTATTAGCCCGATAGTTTAGGAGATAGATTGGCAATCAATAATGAGGAACATTACTTATTACTCACTTTTATAGTTGAGGGAGGTTGAAATGACCTAATAGTTTAGGAGTAACTAACCCTAATTTTAATACTCTTCATATTTATTTTGGGGGAGTTTCATTGCTAAACATGGCAACAACCTCTAACAAGAGTCGGTTGTGCATTTTTTAAATCACAGCTATAACAAAACTAATTAGTCTGTTGAGAATCTATAGCTAACTCCTAAAAAGAATAGATTTTGTTATTACAACATTTCAAAACAATTTTCCATCCTCTTATGTATATCACTACATCCTCATGCAATGATTCAAAAATTACCATCAAATCCTAATTGAAGTGCAACTATGAAATTAAATTACTTACATCATAAACAACTCCCCAGCCAGCAGAATGAGTAATCATCAATGATAAACTTAAGTTCCTTAATGACAATAAGAGACGGACAAAATTAACTATTTCCCAGAGAAGTACAGAAACCCTTTGCTTTGGCAATATACAATTACAGTATCTAATCTAGTAAAGAATAAGTTGATTTATTAACTAAACGAGGAACTCGGTGTCAGAAACCTCGAGGACTTTGTGGACACCTATTGGCTTTACGCCTTGCTTGAATGAATTACCCTCAATATACCTGTCAAAAACAATTAATTAACAATAGAATACCCAATTCAATGCTCAAGCTCAGGAATTGATGACTTTCCTAGATCTGAGTGGTAAAGAAAACTCACAATTCTTTCAAGAAAGGGTGTTTATAGAATTCAGAGTCAATTCTCCCTGTCAACTGGTTGTGATCCAAGTACCTGAGATTGAATCAAGGAATCCTTTAGAGTATATAGCAGGACAATTTCCAGTCCATATACATCAATAATGAAAACATAATCCAACGACGCATGTATCCAAAAAAATATAAAATATTTAAATGAAGAAAGAAAATGCATTACATTAATTGCCAACTAAAAGATGCATGCTAGGACAGAAATGCAAGTTCTGTGTAGCTAAAACAAGCCATGGAAAGTCTTCAAAATGCATCTTGATTTTCCACATTTAGAAAGGCAAAAGATTAATATCTAAAGTCATATTCCACAAACTTTAAGAATTGGGCATTAAAGCCACATAATGGATTAATGAATCATCTAAACAATGCATGTAATGGTACTGAAGTGAAGGTTTCATATCCTAATGAAGGCAGCAACCAAGACACTAAGTTAGGAAGATTGGTGTGGATAATTCTGAACAGACTGAAGTGGCAGACATTCCCATTAAATTTAATTATTATCATTCTTGTCCAATAATACATTGCCTTGGTTGCCAATAGCAAGCAGGTGAAAATAATAACAAACTGAATATTACAAAACATAAAACAACATTTATATAAATCATAAGAACATTCTGTCAAAAGGTTAATTCTGGCTAAAATGATGCATCACCAGCAAGGCAGAAATAAAAAATGCAAAATCAAATTTAAAGATAAAAAGATTCATCTATTTTTTTCATTTATAAGAAGAATATATAACCTTCTACATAGGTCCCGGATCAAGTCAGAAAAACACTAATTAATCCAATCTAATCTCTTAAACAACCTAACCATTTACTACACAGAGAGAGAGAGAGAAGCAACCAGGGCCCCAGGCTGCCAATGTGTTTTTACAACCAAAAAGGGCAATAGGTCCTTCATACTCCCATCTCTATGAAAGTCAACCCCTTAACAATAACCAATCAAATATAGCAATAAAAGTTTTGAAAGAGAACTCACAAGTAGATCAATTTAGGAATATTAGCAAGTCCAGTTGGTACAGATCCAGAAATTTTATTGTAGGAGAGGTAACTGTGAGAACCAAAATAATCAACAATCAGAACCTCATACATATAGCTAAGATAATATTCTAAAATATGGTTTACAATGATGAGCAACGCTCTTATCAACCACACGCGCACACACACGCACGCAGGGAGGGAGGGAGAGAAGCAATACTTACAAGATTTCCAAGTTGGTCAAATTGGCAAGTTGTGCTGGTATTCCTCCCGTTAAATAGTTATTATTTAGATAACTACATATCAGATTCACATAGAGAATTATTAAAAGTTATCATATTACTGAAGCCATAGATGCAAAATAAAAGCAAAATATTTTTAAATTCACCAATTGAATTAACTCACAGGTTGCGAAGAGCTGGAAAGCATCCCTCAATGCGTATGAGTTCCCTTATGGTAACCACCAATGATTGTTACCAACATCCCTATGTCAAAATAAATTGAACATGTTAGCAGTACAATGGAGATGCACCCCTAAAACAAGACAGCTGAAGAGGATATGAATTGTTACAGGTGCCGAAGATTTCGAAGAGTTCCCAATTCTGCAGGAATTCTCCCAATAAGACGATTCTCTTGTAGATAGAGATACCGAAGCTCTGCAAGGTTCGCAAGCTCCCTAGGGATTTCACCCTTGAAACTATTGAAGCTCAGATATCTGTGCAAGTTATTACAAATGACATATTAACTCTAAATAGGAAAAAAAAAAAGTATGAACAGAAACTCCACAAACTTAATTTCTTGGTCATATGAAAGTTAAGTTACTCACAAATGAGTTAGACTCTTCAGTTCACCAATTTCAGGAGGTATGGTATCTTGTAGTTTATTCCACCTCAAGTTGCTAAGAAAAAAAAGAAAAAAAGATCAACATAGAATGCAAAAGATCAGGTCAACCAACCAAAGCTTTGAAAAATCAAAACATTAACTGAAACAAGTAATTGAGCTTTTATTTGGGGATGGACAGAAAGGAAAGGGGGGGGGGCATCTGTTATCCAAAAATTAACAGCTGCTACTAGCACAAGTCACTCGAAAATCTCTTGTTATATTCATCCACGATCAAGGGACATTAAACAAAATCATATTCTGACTATGGAAACTTAAGCAGGCAAACTATTACGAAAACATGACAAATACGATAAGTGCGCATCAAAAACAACATCAGTAACGCTAATCGCGATCTTAAAAAGTGTAGAGGACTGTACAGTATTTTAAGACGCTTCAACCGTCCGATCTGAGGAGGATTGGGCCAGTCAACTTGTTATTATGGAGATCCCTGCCATGTGAACAATCATAAACATCATAAACCTTTGAAGAAACCAAATAAATAAACAAATCTGAATCCCATCTATATATTTCTAACGAGAGGAAGATGATCTTTTGGCTATACCCATAAAACAACCTCCAATGACAAAATGTACAACAACAACAACAACAACAATAAAGCCTTAGTCCCAAAACTATGAGGTTAGACTAATTGAGGTCGTTCACAAGCATTCCTCTATCGTATCCAAAACCATACCCTTTGTCACATCCTTAGTTAAACAAGTCCTTTTTTAACTAATTCTACTAGTATTGTTTACAATCACAGACACAGACATGGACACGGGTACAACACGGTGACATGAGCTGAAAAATTATGACATAAAATGAAAGGTACGACACGGGTACAACACAGGTAGGGCACCCTAAATGAAGTGTCCGTGCTTCCTAGTTGTTTTACTTCTTCATCTGTCTCTTTACTCTCTCTCTCCCTCTTTCTTTTGCACTCATATATATATATATATATGAAAAACAATCGACACGGTATAGGTTCATCTCAAACTACATTACTAAATCCAACTCAGTACTTTCACTACAACCAAAATTGTTTTACATCAGTGTTTTCACATTAAAATCTGCTCACTAACACTTAAATCTAATTCATCCAAAGCAACTGAAAAATCCAATTACTCCAAAACTAAATAAACAAAAATACACATTTCGTTCAAACACACAGATAAAGGAACTTACAGCCTAGTGAGATCCAAGAGATTAGTCACAGCAGTAGGGAAAGGTCCAACGATCGAAACTGCGTAAACTTCTCTGCAAAAAATTGAATCCAATTTAGCTCAAAAACAAGCTCCTAATTACACAATCACATTCTAAAAAATTCGAATAAAAACAAAAAAAAATTCATCAAATTGTGAAAATTCCAAAAAGAGACAAAGAAAGAATCGATATACAATTCGGTGACGACTCTATAATCGCCTTGTGTGGAGCAAGTGACGCCGGACCACGGCGGCAGATCTCCGTCTCCACATGGATCGTCTCCAACCCAGGCGTACACCACTCTCCACCCTAGCGACGCCTTGATTTCGTTCAAAGCTTTCACTGCAGCCAAAAACAAACAGAGAGAGAGTGAGATTTGGATCTAATCGGATCTGAAATGAATGGTTGGTTTGAGAGTGAAAACCGTACCGTCGCGTTTGAGGGTTTTGGAGAGAGCGAGAGGAGAGGAAATGAGAATGAGAGAGAGAAAGAGAGAGAACGCGAAGAATGAAAGACGCGGTAGCGCCATTTTCAGATCTATGTAATCTATGAAAATAAGGAGTGGAATTTTGAAGTTAGAGTCATAGATCTTTCAGTTTATGAATGCTTGTTTAGTTTGAGTTTACCAGTTAGAAAGAGAGAGAGAGAGAGAGAGAGAGAGAGATTTTATTAATAATTTATAGCTTTTTAAAGTCACTTCTAAATCTAAGAATAACACGAAAATGGAAGGAAGGTAATAATGCTTGCAGTCGGTGGAACTTTCCTCTCTTTTTCTTTTTTCTTTTTTCAAATTTTTATTTTTTTTTTATATTATGAATTTGGTCCTTCTACTATTAATTTATGTCTTGGGTTTCAATTCGTTTTATTGACAAATAGATTCTCTTGTCATAGAATAAAATGGCTAGTTCAAATCACATCATCATTGGTCTTTGGTTGTAGTTGATTAAAGTTGTAACAACAATTGGGTATTAATGTAGCCTCTTTAACGGTATGGGTTATGGTTGACGATGATTGGATTTGGCATGGTTAATGTTGAGGACCCAGCCCATAGAGGTGAAGAAGGACGTAGGCCTTAGAAAAAGAAAAGCCCAGTCCACAGAATTGAGGAAGAGTCACATGCCTTGAAAAGACCTAAAGGCCTAGCAAAGTAAGAAAAGGGGGGAGGAAGTCCAAAGAAAAATGAGAAAAGGAAAGAAAGCCCAAAGAATGGAGTAGATAACCCAAAATTAGCCTAAAAACGGATCATCCACGCCCTGAGAAATGGGTCATTGGGAAAGTAATGTCTATGACATGAAAATCTCGAAAAGGGTGCAGATAACCCGAGATTAGCTTGAGAGAGGGTCATCCACTCCCCTAAAGGAAGAAAGGAGGAAAGAAAATGTTGGATGACCCGTTAAGATCAAATTCCTAGGAGTTAGAGAAATGTGAAAGGTACATGTAATACCCTTAAGACCAGAGACTAGCGTGAAGGAACTAAGAGACCTTGATCAAAGAAGGGGACATTCAATGAGAGGAAGGGTGTTCAGATGCTTCCAAAGTTCACCCATCACAAAGGAGAGTCTATACCATTTTCAGGAAGAGGTCCATCAAGGAAGGGTCAACATCAAGGTTCTAGGCCCTTCGAAATGCCCATTTTAAGCCTTGAAAGAATTTCTTGTCTCGTTGACCTCAAAGAAGGATTTGACCTATCCCAAAGAGATGGCTTCGACAAGTAGAAGGCCAACCATGATGCTTTTAGACATGATTTCCCAGAAAGATAAAGTAAGAGAAAATGAGGAAAGAAGCAGCCATCAATGTTTCAGACAAATGAGATAAATCTCATTACCAAGAAAACAAGGGGGAGAAAACAGTAATTCAAGACCTCTCAAGAGTAGTATAAAAGGAAAGCAAGGGAGAGATGCAAGGGCAAACATTAGACATGCAAAGAGACTAAAAAGATACAAAAGAGAGCTTTTAGGATCTAAGTCGAGTTCATTGAGCGAGAAAGAAACATTGTAATAGGTACTTTAGTAACACTTAAGGGGCCACTTGGATTCAAGGGACTCAAATTTCACAAGTCTTGTGAATCCAGAAGGGATTAACTAAGTTTGTGACCTTTAAGGGTTATTGAGTATCCTTACAATATAGGACTAAATGTATTTCTAATACTTGACTTAATTAATAAAGCCTCTAAAGTACTTTGCATCTATTACTGTTCATTCTAGTTAATTGTTCATATCTTTTCTATTCGCTGCCATGCTAAGCCCATATATATATATATATAGATTGAGTTCAAGTTACACTTGGTGTAACTCTAAGTAATATTACACCACCCAATAACTTGTTATTGAATTAATATTTTGAAAATATAACCGGTGAATTACATGTTCTATATGTTCTTAACATGCATGCCAATTTTCATATCAATCGGATGCTATTTACCATTTGATCAATAAACTCATCTTCTATACATTATTTTAAACTACAAAAATTTGAATTTTAACAATTTATTGATGACATGGATATTAATCTTTGATAACGTTGAAATTTTGCAAGGATGAAGAATATATGAAGATAATGTAATCTAACGGTGGATTTGTCAATATTCGCATCTAATTAAAAAATGTTGAGTGATGTAACATTGCTTAGAGTTACATCAGGTGTAACTTGAACCCGACCCTATATATATATATATATTGTTTGGTTTTTTTTTTTTTGGAGTTCATTTAACTTGTGCACAGGTCAATTCATTTAACGGCCCATTAGGTCGCAGTGAGCTGAACCCAGTTCACCCAACACTGAAACACATTCCAGGCCTTCTTTAGTGACCCAAGATTCATATCAAGCTTGGTCGAGTGAATTGTCCTAAAAAGGGCCCTATAGTAAACAATGGTATAACCATGATGGTTAAGAAAGGTTTAGGATGATTAGGTTTGTCCATTAAGGTTAGTGATATTGCCTTAGAGCATCTCCAATAGGCTCTCTGAAACCAATTTTGGAGAGTAAACACACAAAAAATAGCCTCCAACAACCTCTCTAACTCTAAATTTATTTTTAGAGTTGCTACAGTAGCTCTCTTGAAGAAGAGAGCACTGTAGCAATTACTGTAGCAACTCTAAACATTATTATCCTTTAAAATAATCACCTAGTTGAATTAAAAAAAAAAAAGATTTTTTCCTCTTTCCTCCATTTCTCTTTCTTCCTCACTCTCTTTCTCTCTTCTATATCTCAACGGCTACAAAACGCAGAACACAATCCAAACACAAAGACAATTTTTCTCATAAACCAAATGAAATTAAAAAAAAAAAGAGAAAAGAGAGAGACCCATATGGTTTTTGTTCTCCACCAGCTCTCTCTCTCTCTCTCTCTCTCAAATGAGATTTTTCATATTATGAACTTTGGTTTGTGATGGTCCATGGAGTAGTAAAATTATGCAAGAGGTATGTGGTGAGAAATTAACTATGTACTGTCAGGAGTACAAGAAGTAGAAAAACAAGAACAAAAGTGAAGATAGAGAGGAGAAAGAGAAAGAGAGAGAGCTACTGGGTGTTCTACAGTGAAGTAGAAAAGCAAAAACAAAAGTGAAAAAGTTGAAGATAAAGAGGAGAGTGGGTATCTGTGGTGGAGGAGAAGAAACAAGAGAAAAAGGAAAGAGAAGAAGTAGAAAAAACGTATGGATGAAAAAAAATAAAGAGAAAAAGGAAAATAAAATGAAGAATAAGAAATCAAAATTGAGAAATGTTACCACAATATTTTCACAATAAATTGTAAGTGACGGATTGTTATTAGTTAATATTGATGAGTAAAAAAAATAATTTCAATGGTGAGTTGGAATTAAAATTAGTAATAATTTATCACATATAATTTTTTTGTGAAATTATTGCAAAAATGTTGTAAACGTGACACTTCTTATTAAAATTAGATGATCTCATATGTTAGCAAGTGCTCAATGATATTTGTTAAAAAAACATTATCGGAAAATTTAAAAATATTTCCGTTGGAAGATTAAAAATATAGATGTTGAGAATTTGAAAATATATAACCATTATTAATGGATGAAGGAAGATTAAAAAAAGAATATAGAAAGAATGATGAAATAATATTTTAATGGGATAGAAAAAAAATAGAAAGTCTGTTAGAAAGTGTATTTGAAAAAATAAGTAGGTAAAAGATAAAGTTACTATTCATACTCCAAATAGTACAAAAATTTGGAGAAACTGCTAGAGATGTTCTTATGTGGTGTGCTTGGATTTTGGCTTTAGCCAATAATGGTATGAATGGTTGGGGTGATCTAAGTTTGGATTTTGGGTGGGAGTAATTGGTGATAGGTGGCCAGAATCGTCGAGTATGGGGCAATGATTAGTGATTTCATTGAATTGTGGGAGTCTTGAATGGTTTTAAATTCTATTTGAGTTTATGTGAGTTTGATGGTGAGTTAAGTGGGTTTGTGTGTAAGTCTTGGAGTTTATGTGAGTTTATGTGGTGTGCTTGGATTTTGGCTTTAGCCAATAATGGTATGAAGTGGTTGGGGTGATCTAAGCTTGGATTTTGGGTGGGAGTAACTGGTGATAGGTGGCCAGAATCGTCGAGTATGGGGCAATGATTAGTGATTTCATTGGATTGTGGGAGTCTTGAATGGTTTTAAATTCTATTTGAGTTTATGTGAGTTTGATGGTGAGTTAAGTGGGTTTGTGTGTAAGTCTTGGAATGATTTTATTTACTATTTGAGTTTATGTTGTTTTTGTGAATTGTGATTTGTTGGTACGTAGCAGAGAAGAATGATAGTAAGGGCTGACCAAGAGTGAAGAAGTGATTAAAAAATTATTATTTTGGAGAGAAAAAAAAAATTGAATAAAAAGAATATTAAAATGGAAATAGGGAAATAATAGAAAGTTCAATGCAATTAAAATTTGACTACAATTTTAAATTAAAATTTTTCTAGACTAATGCGAATACTTTTATTCGTAAATTACAATTATTATATAGTTCACTTTAGGTGAATCTTATCGACAAAGTCCTGAAAGATATTAACAGACTACTCCAAATTAAACTTAATTATCATCAAAAATTTTCAAAAAAAGAAAAAAAGAAAAAACTTAATTATCAAAAGTTTGAAGAATTGGGTGGGAGTAATTGGTGGTAGGTGGCCAGAATCGTGGAGTATGGGGCAATGATTAGTGATTTCATTAGATTGTGGGAGTCTTGAATGGTTTTAAATCTATTTGAGTTTATGTGAGTTGTTATGGTGAGTTAAGTGGGTTTGTGTGTAAGTCTTGGAATGATTTTATTTACTATTTGAGTTTATGTTGTTTTTGTGATTTGTTGGCGGCAGAGAAGAATGATAATAAGCGCTAACCGAGGGTGAAGAAGTGATTAAAAAATTATTATTTTGGAGAGAAAAAAAATTGAATAAAAAGAATATTAAAATCGAAATCTATATATATATAATAGGTGAAACAGAAAGAAACTCCAATTAGAATTCTAAATTAGAATTCTAATCTATTGTTGTGCCACGTGTCAATGTAAATATGAAATTGGAGTCTAATTTGTAATTCCGATGTGCTTTTTTTTTTTTTCCCACACCCGTGTATTTTAGGTTCACTTCCATTTTCCACACTCACGTATTTTCAGGTTCACCTCCCTTTTCCACATGAAATTTCAAAAGAATCTCTCGGTATCAATGATGCACATATTTGAGTATTTTTGTATCTTATATAAGAAGAGGTTCTCTAGATTTTCCGATTGTATTTGTCTTTACAATTTTCATGGTCCTGGTTTATGCTCTGCAAAACGAATTCCAACCATTCCTAAGGTTTGATTACTGCTTTCTTTCATCTGCCTATATTGTTGTTCCTTTTTGTGTAAATTTTTTATTGTTTAATTATATAATTTTATGGTTTTTTTTAGATTGATGTTATATGTTTATTGTCTTTCGTCTGCCTATACTTTCTTTCCTTTTTGTCAATAATTTTTATTGTTTAATTATAAAATTGTTTTGTTTTCCTATTATTGATATTGCATGTTTCTTTTCTTTTTCATAACACGTTATCAGCACGAGTTTCTACCAAATTTCGAAAGGAAATTGTAATCTCATAATTCTTCAAATATCAAAGATTATTTGTGTAGTTTTCTTAAATTACTGTAAGTTTTCTTTTAAAGAATTAGTACTTATCCTATTTGTTTGTCTTTATGTTTTATGCTCATAATTTTAGTGATTTTTAATTGATAATTTTTTTTATGAGATTCATGTTATTCTATTGTTATATATTGTTATAAGATGCACGTTATGAGATTCACATTTAATTGATTAAAATATTTTGTTAAAAAGGGTTTGTGATAAAGCAACTTAATCATAGTTATATGTACCGTGTATGAATCAACCTGAATATATATGTTTATGTAGCATTCTTTCATTAGAATTTTGTTTGATAAAAATATTTGTTAAAAAATTACATAATACTAAGTTTTATTAAACATGAATAAACTAAGTCTTTTAAACATGACTAAACTCATGATTAATAAATAAATAAAAAAACAAAACCAATAGTATCACTTAAATAATAAAATACAATATATTTATTTCTATATTTTTATTAAATTATATCAATTCCCGTGTGGTAGCATGGGTTACATACTAGTAGGGAAATAATAGAAAGTTCAATGCAATTAAAATTTGACTACAATTTTAAATTAAAATTTTTCTAGACTAATGCAAATACTTTTATACGTAAATTACAATTATTATATAGTTCACTTTAGGTGAATCTTATCGACAAAGTCCTGAAATATATTAACAGACTACTCCAAATTAACTTAATTATCATCAAAAGTTTTCCAAAAAAATAATAATAATAATAATTATCAAAAGTTTGAAGAATTGGAAAGGACTTTCATTATTTATTTTTAATTATATCATAATCTATTATGGTCTTTGATTCTTAATCAAGTCATGCATTGCCCCAGGTATAATACTTAATTTTTAATGCTATCCCAGAAAATGGCTAAATAATATCTTTTTCTATTTTTTTATTGGTGTGTGCTTTGATATATCTCCATAAAAATACATACCTGTAATATAGAGTGTGCAAGAATATATAATTTTTTTTTTTTTTTTTTTTGTTTGAAGAACTCCCTAATTTTCAATGGTTTAATTATCTAGAGTAAACTAATAAGAAAGTGAGCTCTAGATACCATTAGCGTGCATCCACACGTGCACATAATTTAATTGTTTAGAGGAGTAAACTAATGGGAAGGAGAGCTCTAGATGTCATTGTTAGAACGCGTTTGCGTGCATACACACGCACAAGGATACTACAAGAGTATTCATGACTTGAACCAAATTAGCATAAACAAATAGTGCTAATTAAGAACTTGATAATTTAATATATAAAAAAAATTGTTTATTTATTTATTTGAAAAAAATTGTTAATAATTGTTACAAAACTCTTGGCTTGATTCTATAATTAACAGCTTGATTATCCCCCATAAACATAAGAGTGTATCTAGTTTCTTCCAAACGCACTGATACTTTGGTGCTCCCATTGGCCATTTGCCAATATTGCTGGTTTCTGTTTAGAACATGATCTACATTATACTTGAAAGTTGTCACGAGAATAGAAAAGCAATTGCAACTTTCTCTGCAATACATTATGCCCCACTACGCTTGTTGTCGTTGACAATCAGATATGCCCTCAATGCTTTTATGTACATTGGGAAGTGATTTGTGTAGTAAGTACTCCCAAGACTCACATGAGGAAAATTGCTCCACATGACACATAAAACACAATTCCACTGGTTGCAATGAATTTAGATTTGGATTTTGGAACTAGTAGCAAGACTACTTATACAACTTTTACCCAAGAAATTAGAAAGAAGGAAACAAGGAAGTAAAAAAGGGCAACATTAACCTTGTCATATTCATAAATTTAAACATAAACTGTACATGAATATATAAAATAAATTTGAAGCAAACCAAAAATGGTACTTTGAAAAAGTCCATTTTACCCTCAGAAAAGAGTTGAGTCCATTGAATTTGGCATCTCCCAGCTTGCCAATGACACCTCCAAATTAATGAAGCTCATGGATTTCTTTTGAATTTTCCACCTCTCCCAAGCTGCAGTCTCACTAAATACAACAAAAGGTAGACCATTTCCATGCTTGTTTTTGCCTTTTTCCACAGGACACAAAAAGAGTCAAAAACAATAATGGAAATAGCAACATCGTCTACAATAGAACAGTACTGAATCAGTGAATCATCACCACCCAAAAAAAGAAAAAAAAGAAAGTGAAACCAAGAAACCTTATCTTGGGTATATATATAGGGAAAGAAGAAAAGGGCTCACATCATAGAAGATGCAAAGAAATGGTGAAAACCAAAAAGAAATTATATGGTTTAGTTTCGAACCATTGGATTATCACTCGAACCTTGAAAATTTACTAGTTATATAGAGGAAGCTAGATGGCTGAATTAGAAGAAAGAAACAGAAGGTAGGTCAAAGGAGATGGTTTTGCTCTCAGTTGTGAAGAGGGTTTGGTCCAGAGGGGACTAGTCTCTTCTCCACACCGTATCTTGGGTCAATCTCATCAAGCTCTGAGGGTGGTGGGGGTGGTGGTGGTGGGAGAGTTTGATGCTGGTGGTTTCTTTGAAGTTTAATGCACAAAGAACGTGACCTTTCACGGGAAAGAGAGCCACATGAATGGATGCGAGGGTAAAGATGGTGGTGGTGATGGTTGTGAGAGTTTCTTGAAGAGAGTTCGTGCATGGTTGGGTTGGAGAGACCAGAGGTTGAAGTCACAAAGAGAAGGAAAACTATGATGACCAATATCAGAAGCCTCAAGAAAAGAAAAAAGGAGCTTGTGGTTGAAGAGGGAGAGCTCTTCATCATGGCTTCAAAGAGAGATATGATGGGATTATTTTTGTGATTGTGGGAAAGGGTTATTAGGAAGAGAAAAGAGAGAGTAATATGGAAGATAGTGATAGTAGTGAGAGAGAGTTTTAATGCAAAGCAAGAGACTCATGAATGAATATTATTGCCAAGAAAATTGGGGGGACACCGTTAAGAGCCATTGGGGGTAGTCAGCAATTACTGCCTCTCATCACATGAGTCACGTATATATGTGTGTGTAGGGCATGGCCCAAGACTTATTAGGAGGTACTTACACTTTTCATAGGAATAATACGATAATAACAATAGCTGTAGCATGCCACTAATAATTAATACTGTGCTCTACAAGCAGAAGATTTTTCTTCAGATAATTAAGACCAGCAAGAAGATAAGAATAGGAGGAAGAAGAAAGAATTAGAAAGGTACATCACTACATTGTGTCATGTAGGAGTTGCTATCAAGTGGACTCTAGATGCAGACATGAAATGGATTGATAGAATACATTACCCTCCAATACCTACCCCTCTCTAAAGAAATTTAATTTGTAACTAAGAAAATTTTGGTTAGAATTTTTGGGCCCACAAGAAAGTTTATATTTGGGGTTATATATAAATTACCCAAACTTTTCTTAAGATTTGGAAAAAAATTATCAAAAACTTATTATTATTTTTGTATGATTTTTATTTTTCTTGATTTTCCTAATCATATAACCCGTATAGTTATCGAGTATTATTTTGAGATTATTATTGATGATAATATAATTTGAAAATTATGTGTTTTGATGCAATTTTGTAATGACGCATAAATGGCCATAAGAGGATATTTGACACATAAATCAAAACATCGAGGGAGTGAACTGTGAAATTCGGAGGAGTAATTGACATTTCCCTTAGAGAGGTTAGTATCAATTTTTTTTTTTTTTTTTAAATCTCTAATGTAAGAGGACAAGAATTTCATTGAATATTTATTTATTTATGCATAAGATATATATTATGTTATTCTTTTCTATTAATGTTTATATAAACATATTAACGGTTGCTGCATTTTTTAACTTATCCAAGTTTGCTTCGCCTTTGCTCAATTCATTGCTATGGATGCAAGTTTGAGTTTCATCAATTCGTTGGTACGGATGCAAGGGGATAGAGCTATCGATAGCTTGTTGTTCCCTCCTGTTACGAAATGAGGTGAAAGGTCAATTTATCCTATATTTTGAGGGCGGGAAAATAAAGGGTATAAAGTATAATAATAAAATTATATATATATATATATATATGTGTGTGTGTGTGTGTGTGTGTGTATGTATGTATGTATACTCAACTGGACTTTTATGTGATTTAAAAATATCTTATTAATAAAGGGTAATTTCATTTAGAAATATAGTTATAAATATCAAATAATAAATTTCATTTTGAATTAAAAAAAAAATTCTAAGTTATAAAGGATGCAAAATATAAATTACAGTTACTGGTCTCTAAAGTTTATCATTTTTCCCTATAAATATATTCCTAAAATTTAGGATTTTTTTTCTTCATATTCAAAAAAGATATTACATTTACCACTTATTTCTAAAGTTTATTATTTTTATTTTTTTAAAAAATAAAAATATATATTTCTAAGTTATAATGGATGCAAATTATTACTTTTTACTAAAAAAAAAAAGAAAAACTTCTAAGTACACGCGTGAGCTCGTGCTTAAAGGCTAGTGTGTGTGTGTATATATATATATGTTTATTATCTTTTTCATAAACTCTTAAACATTCTAAGAAAAAGAATAACATATTCCATTTTATTCTATTCTTTAATGGTGAATCCATTAAGTTTTTTTTTCCCTACTTCAAAACATAGAATTTGTTTGGATATCATTTATTACTGAAAATTGAAAACTTATTGTTGAAAATACTGTAGCAAGATAATTTTTAAATGTGTGAATAGTGCCGTGGGACCTAATTTAAAGTTATATTTGCTGAATTCCGTATTTGTGGGTCTCGTGAATAGTGCACGGGATCCACAGAAAAAATGCAGACACCAACTTCAACGCAAACGCGTTGCTATCCAAACCCAGACATGATGTTAAGAAAATTAACTTAGAAAACTAATACTTATGATAATGTACATGAACTAAACTCACATGCAAAACATAATGTCTAAAGTATTAACAATTCTTTCTAGCAGAAGAAAAGGATTAATGATTCAAATTAGAAATGTTTAGTGGACTAAATTGGCATTTATATTATATATAAGATACATGAACTAAAATAACACACAAAACACAACTATCACACATATAATGTCTAAAGTATTAATAATTCTTTCAAAAAGGAAAAAGGAAAAAGGATTAATGATTCAAATTAGAAATGTTCAGTGGACTAAAGTGGCATTTATATATAAGATACATGAACTAAATTATCACACAAAACATAATGTCCAAAGTATTAATGATTTTTTCAAAAAGGAAAAAGGATTAATGATTCAAATTAGAACTGTTCAGTGGACTAAATTGGCATTTATATT
>JACAVU010000039.1:0-100000 GCA_014183005.1 Castanea mollissima | reverse complement strand
TTGCCTTATATATAATTAAATTAAATTTTCCTGTGCTACAAAAGATAAGGTGTGCTATTTAATTTCTTTTGTCGTGCTTTGTTCATTTGGATGGCTTCAAACGGTGGTGATGGAAGCTTGGAAGTCATATGCGTACTTATGTATATATGTAACTAAGTGTGTCTCAATTCTAGTGGGAGTGGACAATCGTTCGCTTCGATCGCAACCTTTATCTTTTACTTGTTGGATTATATTATGATGGTGATCTTTATCTACTGTTTGTAATTACTTAAAAAAAAAAAAAATCAATGTACCACCCACCATCTCTTATCATTAATAATATTAATTGACTACTCTCTCAACTCTTTCAATTCTTCTTCTTTTTTTCTTTATTTCTATTTTACATTCATAAAGGAAATTTCGATGCGCCTTCCATTGTCTACCGTCTATAACAAGCAAAATGATAACAGCTGCTATGGTTATATGATAAATGATAAGATGCAATTTTGTGCTATACACAATATATTGATATATAGAGCATTATGATTAATTAAAAATAATAGGAATTTTTTTTAAAGATAAAAAATAATAGGAATTAAGAATATTACAAATAAAGAGTGATGTTATTAAAACTACAATTTTACTAATAAACCTTATATATATATCATTGTATAAAAATAGTTATTCAAACATTATTCATTTATTATATATATTTGTTTAAGTGACACCATTATATTTTTGTTATATCAATTTATAAGTATTATGTAGTTAAATTTATAATAATTTAAACTATTTTCCTAAATAATTATTAATGCCTGTTTTTCAAAGTCTAAATCTCGTGTTATATAGCCATAAAATTAAAAAAAAAAAAAAAAAATCTATCTCGTGTTACAGATGAGTCTTTTTCTATTTTTTTTTAAGAAAAAACTTATGTACTTTTCGATTCCTTTTCATTGTCTATATACATGTAGTCTATAGGTTCTATAGTCTATGCCAGGCAAAAAGAAACGTCTAGTATGATTTATGAACAAATGACGCCATGCATTGTTTCAAGATCTATAATTTGTTCGACCATTACAACCTGAAGTATAATTATAGGGAGAAAAAGCAATTTTTTTCTTTTCGCATACAAGTTTCTACAAATATTTCATAAAACAATATTTTTAGGGTATTTGTTAACTTTTTCTTTATTTTTTATATATATTTTTTATAATCATAATGTATTTTTTCATTAAAATTCATTCTTCTTGCTGTTGAGATTCAAAACTGCTAATAATTATTATTCTATTATTCTATATATCTCTCTCTCTTTTAAAAGAAACTTTATATCCATGTGCATATTTTCTAGTAAAAATTTATATTTATGAAACAAATGTACAAATAAAGAAATCTTATCTTAAATATCAAACTATAATGATTAAATAAAATCACGCTTAGAGTTAACAAAACCAAGAATAGTTTTGTATTAAAATCAAATGTTATGTCAGGCATAAAATTTAAATAAAAAAGGTGTATTATTTAATATATCATAAATTTAGATATTATAAAATATTAATTTAGAGATTGAAGGATGAAATTCTCGATAATCGTTCATTGGTTAAGAAAGTATGGGTATAATTAAGAAACAAACAAAGTGCTTAAGAAATTAGAAGTGAGGTAATTAATTAGTGAACATATTTTTGGAAAAGGGAGCTGATGATGTTGAGATCGTCAGTCAAAATGATCGTCCAGAATGAGAGCCATCCAAAACTGCCAAAGTCTCACAAGAGTAAATGAAGAATGGAAGGAATATGGATCACGGTGTGGTACTTGCCACAAAACTTCCGATGATAAAGTCAGATAGCTAGGAGAGAAAAGAGACTCAATACCAAATATGAGGGTATATTAGTTAGAAAATCAATACCTCCTTAAGTCCTGGGATGCTAGTATATATACACTTGCTTCCTCCTCCTACCCGTTGGAGGTGTTTTAATAGTATTTCAATGTGGTACTGTAACGCCTCTGTGAAGTGTTAATGATAAGATCTTTGTCTCTCCAACGATACGAAGTCTCATTACTGTTATGTAACGCTTCGCCATTTATTGTGAGTGAATGACCTTCTTTTTATCTGATGGATAGTATATTGGACAAAGACTGATGTTACCCTTGTCCCCTATCTCCTCTTCTGGACGAGGATATTGCCTGGCCTATCACGAACAATTAGAGAGTGTTTGACAAGTTAGTTTAAACATATTTCTACATATTTTAAACAAAATTACACATTTTTTCACTCACACGTATATCAAAAACACCAAACAATATAATTTAAATTACTCTCTCAAACACCCCCTTATTATATTTTTTTCAAGTTGTTTCACATGTTCTTAAAGGCAAGAAAGACGGATAGGAAGAGGAAGACGAGGACCTTGTGAAAGAGTGCATTTCCATTTTCGTTTTCAACACGTAATAATAACTCGCCTCACCTACGACACGTGTTTAACCAAAATTGATATCACCGTACACAGGACAACAACCTCTTTGATTGGACAGGAAATGGATATATACTATATAGTGCGAATCACATTGATTCCATTTCGTTGGGTGAGAAACGAAAATGAGAGGGGCTAGCTATCTATCCCTCTTTTGGTGTGTTATTTTATATGTCCCAAATGATCCTGTAAAATTCTCTTCTCAAATATATGTAAAAGATCTACAATGCTACAATACTCAATAAATAAATAATAAATTTTTAATTTTTTTAAATATATATAATTATTTTAATATTTTTAAAATTTAGTCTACAAAAATAAGAGTTGGCTTTTCCAAATATTTAATTTAGTCCAATGATGCTCTTAAAAATTGGTTTAATAGCTATAGAGACATAATATTATTTTTTAGAATTCTATTTTTTATTGTAAATGTGTTCTTATATCTGTTAAATATTTAATAAAGTTTGGCACCAAACATGTTTGAATTTATATCTTTTTCAACTCATTATATGACAATTAATAAGTCATTAACTCATTAAAAATTATTGTCTCTAAAACTACACATGAAATATTTCTTTAGTTGTAACATAATGGGTTAGAGTAGGATAGTTTCAAATATGTTTGGAGCTTAACTTTTTCCTCCAAGTTTTAGATCTTTTATGTTTTTGAAAATTTTGTTAGTTCAATTGAAAGATTTTTTTACTTACTTTAATATAAAATTTATAATTTGTATAAAAAAATGAAATTTTTAAGAATTTCACTATAAAAATAGTAAAAATGAAATTTATTTTTTGAAAGATCGCCATCAAACATAATTGTGATTAAAAATACTAAGTTTTTTTTTTTGGTGTGTGTATATATATAACTTATCAAATAAAAAAGTGTGTGTATATAATAAAAAAACATGTGTATATATATGTGGAGGGTTGTCTTGATAAACATATTAGTATTGCAACTTGGGCCTTCCAAAAAAAAAAAATTCCTAACTTCGCCTCTCCTACACTTTGTTATTGTTGGGGTTTCATAGACGAGTTTGTTGTTCTAGTTCGGAGTCACTGCGATGGTAGTGGCTTGGAATTTTGTTTGGGAGAAGAGAGGGTTGCTAAGGTTTGGGCATGAAGAAAGAGAGAGGGGTGAAGGGAGAATTTTTTTTATATATCCTTCCATTTGGATTGTAAGAAAGTGAAAGAAATGTCTTATTTAATTTTTTTTTTTTTTTGGTATGAATTTGAGTTGTTTGGGTAGTGAGATTGTGCAAGAAAGTGAAGAGTTTTTATTTTTTATTTGTTTTTGGAGGATTGAGTTATGTGGTTGGTGAGAAAGTGGGGGAAAGTGATTAAAACTTGTTCAGTAATTTTATGGTTTTTTTTTTGGTTTAAATATAAAATTTTGTTAAGTTATTTAAAAAGTTATTTGTGGAAATTCATTGTAAAATTATAATGATTATGATGGGATATAATTAATAAACCAAAAAAATGTAATTGTATATTCCTATAACAATGTAATGTTACAAAAATCTTACATTACACCAACCAAATCTAATATTTTGAACTTCGTGGGGTTAATCCTCATGGTATTATTATTATAACTCATTGATTTTAAATAAAACCAAAATGGCTACCACTACCAACCAATTCCATCAGCATGTATATCTTTCCTCAGGTAATATTTGTCGTTACTATCACACCATTGAATCTTTCTTGCGCGGAGAAGATGAGTCCACATTGTTTTGTAAGGTAATGATTGTCATTGTTTCATTCTATAAATTAACTCAACACGGTTCACATTGTTATCTTTCTTTTTTATTTTTTTAACAAAAGTAATAAATATTTTTTTTTCCTTTAAAAATCAAAAGTAACAAAGAGTCAAATTAAGACTAACAACAATTGATTAACTTTGTTAATATGGTCTCACTTTTATAGCCGACCTAATATTCCTTACACACACATTTTCCCTGTAGCTAAACCAGATAAACTGAAAAGAATATTTTATTCAATACCTATGTAGAGTCTTGGGAGTATATATGTCTTAGATACCAGTACCACCCACAATAACAATACCAAAAACAATGAAGTCTTAGTATAAAAAAGTATCATTCTCAAACCCCCGTACATCTACATTTGAAACTAACATTTGCAATCATATAGCTCCTAACTCTCTCTCTTGGCATGTAATGTAAACTACAATTTATTAAGTTCAAAGGGGAATTCCCCCAGGACTACAATTTATCTGGTCTAAAGGACTAACCAAAGTAACAAGTAGTCCCAAATACAATTAAACGACTTTAATTAAATTAAGGAAATACAACAGAAAACAAGACCTGGTAATTAAAAGGAAAAAGATCTAATAAATTATACTCCTATAAAAATTCTGGAAAGTAAGTAATAATCATGGTTTATCTGTCTGAAGAATTTATTAGATTTAATAGATCTAAAATGCACCACCAGAATCGGGTATATTAGTTCACCATATACAGAGAATCTCAGTTATTTTATTTAAGCATTGAAGTCACCATACGATCGTGATGAGTGCTACCCAATAAGTGGAATCAGTTAGTTCAGTTTAAACGACTTTTTTTCCTCTATTTTTATTTTTTTGGCTGGGCCAATCTTTTTTAATTTGATTATGGTAGCTATTACTCATTTTGGTATTAACAGTCACAGCATCTCTTCTAATTTCAATTCTCCACCTACCAAACCCACTATATATAGTGGGCTTCCCATTTTTATCTTAAATAATTAGAGCGTGAACCAATCGGCAATCGATCGCAAACCAATGACAATGAGTGACACTTCCATATCTATATACATACAGACTTATTTTTTAGGTCGGTAGTGGGGTTCTGGATATGGTCAATTTGGTCACTCATTTAGTTGATCAGGGAGGCCAACAGCGAGGACTTTAGGTACCGGGTCAACCTATAAGAACAAAATAGTAGCTAGCATCAATGGATAATAACGATAACAATGTGATGACACCCGAAGGCAAGTGTATTTGGCATTAGTGTTTTTGTTCAGTTTTATTATGTAGAAGTTTGGATAGCATTTTGCACCTCTAGCGGTTTTTGGTAGGTCCAGCGGATAGCTTCTTAAAATTGTATTTAAAAAATATATAATATACTTGTGTGTGGTCACTCCACAAATATAAGTGTTTATGAGGTGTAGGAGGTAAGGGCCTGAGTTTAAGTTTCCAGGAAGGAGCTTCACACATATATACACTTAGATTAGGCTATAATAGAAATTCTATCTTGTATATTAAAAAAAAAAAAATTGAATAAAGGCCGGGGTTCAAGTTTCCAGGAGGAAGCTTCACACACATATACACTTAGATTAGGTTATAATAGAAATTTTATCTTGTATATTAAAAAAAAAATTTGAATAACAAAATTAAATATATAAGTTAATACCAGACCCACTAAAAAGACTCATACGTACATAACATATACTAGTATTATTGATACCGTACCGTACCGGTTAGTGCACCAATACAGGTACACTCTTATTTCATACCAGAACAATACAGGCCATACCGACTGCGTACCAGCCGTACTAGCGAATTTTGGTCATACCATCCGGTAAATGAATATCGTACCGGCTGTACAAAATGCATGTTTTTTTTTTTTTTTTTTTTTTTTGTAATTGTGGTAATTTTTTAAGGGTAGGATGGTAATTTCAAGTCTTAATCTAATCCTAAACACTACCCAAGCCGCACCCTAAACACTTCTGATATTATTTGTTTTCATTGTATGCAGAGAACAATTAAGTTTTTTTTTTTTTTTTTTGTATGCAATGAAAAATTGAAGTAATGTTTTATGGTAAACAGAAATTTTTGAGGTAATGTTTTATGGTAAATAGAGATTTTGTGTGTGTGTGTGTGCATTAAATATATAAAATAGCGATAAACCAGAAACGGTACATCGGTATTGACCGATATCCAAACTATATCGTACCGGTGGCCAAATCGGTACAGCCTCCAATACGGTATTGACTTCCTTGATATATACTGTTTAGTATACTTTGAATAAGGAATAAAAATTGCAATGGAGGATCCAATAATTATTCATATTTTGAACAAGATTGCTCCACAACCATATAGCTTCCTGTGGTTGTAGTTCTTTTGCAAAACTCCTGTGGCTTAGTGGTTCTGCTTATAACATGTCTTTATGCATGCCATTTGCTAAACTTGGAATGGTGCGTACGTAGGGTAGCTTTAGAGTCATTGGCCACTGCATAGGGCCAAAGAAAAAATGAAAAGTGAGCCTTGAGGTTTATTTTTAATTTTTAAATATTTTTAATAAAACATTTGGGGTTTAAATTTGTCTTTCCTTAATTACCAAATTATAAAAAAATAAATAAAAGAAAATAGTAGTGATATGTTGCGATCAAATCCATAGTGCGTACGTGGGGGGGTCAAAAGAAGGCATGTTGTTACGAACCAGCTTGTTGAAGTAAATTTGGACAGCAGCTTAGATCAAATTATGTAGCACAGTTCAGATTACACAGCAGATCAAATTACACAACATAGTTGTTACTATCTCTTGGCTACTCCAGATGAGTGTTATCTATTGCACAAGATTGTTCTATCTTGTTGAAGTTATCTAATTGTTTAGGATTTGTTTAAGAGTTAATAATGGTTATCTTTTTTATGTTTATAGAGTTGCTTTTCAAATAAGGACTCTGCTTGGGTGTGTCCACTAAGATAGGAGTTGGCAATAAGATAGGACTTGATGTTATTTTATCTTTATTATTAGGAATGCATTGTATGCTTAGTTGGAGGCTATTTATAGTCTACGTTTATTAATAAGAAAGCACCTGAATATTTCACTAAAACAATCAAGCTTTTGCTTGTTAAGGAGGTTCCGGTTATCCCTTGAAGCATAACCAGAAATTTATCCTTCTTCTTTTCTGTTAGTTTTCAGAATTTCCTTAATCTAACCATAGCCCCACGTGGGAAAAGAGGTGCAACACGCGACCGAGGCGGGGGTCGTATCAGCTTGGTATCAGAGCCGAATATGGCTGAGGATTGTGTGGGTTGATTGGAAGGTGAGGTTAACAACCAAACTTCCATGGTTTCGAAACAACAAAAGGTGATGAAGGAGATACAAGAGATGCTTCTACAATGCATACTTGTTCTGAAAGGCATATGAGTACTCATAGCAGCGAAAGGGCAAAGAATTCTCATCAGCATGGTGAGGGAGAAAGATTTTCAGGTAGAGTCAACTCAAGACAGTGGGGCTCAAATGGTTCGGTTATCCCAAGGGTAACCAAACTTGACTTTCCACACTTTAACGGCATGGAAGATCCCACTAGTTGGGTGTGTAAAGCCGAACAAGTTTTTGAGTTTCAAAAAATCCCACAAAAGAGCAGTTACCTTTGGCTGCTTACCACTTGGAGGGAGAAGCTCAGCTATGGTATCAGTTACTTAAGGACGAAGGGCAGGAACTCACATGGGCTACATTCAAGGAAGGGTTGTACACAAGGTATGGGCCAACTGAATATGTAGATTTCTTTGGTGATTTGACTAAACTTAAGCAAACTGGAACATTACGGGAGTATCAGAGTCAATTTGAGAGACTACTTAGTAGAGTAGGCAAATTACCAGGACCTCAACAAGTTGGGTGTTTTATTAGCAGCCTTAAAGACTACCTGAGAGTTAATGTTCAAGCACTCAAGCGTACAACTCTCACATCTGCAGTGGGGTTGGCTCGGTTATATGAGGCCAAAAGTCAAAACCGATGAAAGGTATTCAATACATTAGATAATAAGAAGCTAGTTGCAACATCTAATTCAAGCCCGCACCAATCACTGGCTGCTAACACGACCATCCGGAGGCTGAATCTGATGGAAATCAAGGAATGGTGAGACAAAGGTCTATGCTTTATTATGATGAGAAGTTTGGGCCCGGTCATCGTTGTAAACGTCTTTTTTCCATTAAAGCATGTTGGCCTGACGAAGAAATAGAAGTAGAGGATCAAGAAGATGAAGAGGAACAAACAAGGTCTACTGAGGAAGCACTTGGCATTTCTATACATGCCATAGCAGGGACACCTGCTCCTTAAACTATGCGGGTCAAGGCTCTAATGAAGGGAAGGTTACTCACAATTTTGATAGATTCGGGGAGCACCCATAATTTCTTGAGTGAAGACATGGCAGATAGATTAAAGCTACAACCATGTAAAGTGGGCAGATTTGATGTGACAGTAGCAAATGGAGAGAAGTTGACGAGTGGGGGAAGATGTCAACGGGTGCAGGTAGAAATGCAAGGCAATGCCTTTGTCTCTGATTTTTATTTATTACCATTGGAGGGGTTTGATGCAGTTCTAGGAGCACAATGCTTAATCACTCTAGGCCCTATACTATGGGATTTCTCAAGAATGAACATGAAGTTTAGGATGGAAGGAAAGACAATAGAGTTGTAGTGTCTAACAAAACCAACTAATAGATTGGTTAATGAAAAGGAAATTAACTAAGAGATCAAGAAAGAGAAACGGGGAATTTTGCTGCAATTGTTCTCTCTCTGTGCAAGTGCACCAACAACATAGGTTGGTAATTCTGCAGATACAGGATCACTCTCACAACAGGTGTTGTCTTTATTCCAAGATCTCTTTGTCGAACCTAAGGGGCTTCCACCTTCAAGAACTCATGATCACCAGATTCCCTTGACACCAAGAAGTCAACTAGTTTTGGTGAGACCATATCGTTATCCTCATTTAAAAAAATCTAAATTGAAAAATTGATTTCAGAGATGTTGGAATCGAGAGTAATCCGGCTAAGCCACAGTCCTTACTCCTCTCCTATCATTCTTGTGAAGAAACATGATGGGTCTTGGAGGCTTTGCATTGATTATAGGGCCTTGAATCAAATCATGGTTAAGGATAAATTTCCCATACCAGTGATCGACGAGTTGCTTGACGAGTTGCATGGAGCTTGCTGCTTCTCCAAACTAGATTTGAGATCTGGATACCATTAAATCCGAATGCACCCGGAGGATATTCCAAAAACCGTATTTCGTACTCATCAAGGCCACTACGAGTTTCTAGTAATGCCATTTGGTCTCACCAATGCCCCATCCACATTCCAGTCCCTTATGAACGAAATTTTCAAGAAGTACTTACGGAAGTTCGTCTTAGTATTTTTTGATGATATTCTAATTTACAGCAAAAATTGGGATGAGCACTGGATTCATGTTTAGAAGGTATTGTCCATTTGAAGAGATCATAAGTTGTTTGTCAAGAAGGAAAAATGTCAGTTTGGCCAAGAATGTATTCATTACCTTGGTCATGTGATTTCAAGGGAAGGAGTAGCGGTAGACCCAGAGAAGGTGCAGGCCATGTTGAAATGGCCAAAGCCAAAGACACTTAAGGCTCTTAGAGGATTTCTGGGGTTAACTAGATACTATAGGAAATTTATTCAAGGCTATGGGAAGATTGCTGGACCTCTCACGTCCATGTTAAAAAAAGATTCATTTGGTTGGAACCAAGAGGCAGAGAAGGCTTTCGAACACCTCAAACATGCTTTAACTTAAGCACCAGTGCCAGCTCTACCGGATTTCACTCAACCATTCATAGTTGAATGTGATGCATCAGGCACAGGTATTGGAATGGGTCTCATGCAAGATAAGAAACCAATTGCATTTATAAGTCAGGCTCTACATGGAAAGAATTTGACATTATCAACTTATGACAAGGAAATGTTGGCCTTGGTGTTAGCAGTGAAGAAGTGGCGATCGTATCTCACGAGGCATTGGTTCATAGTAAGGATAGATAAAAAAAGCTTGAAATATCTCTGGGAGCATAAAATCAACATAGCAGCACAACAGAAATGGCTCACAAAATTGTTGGGCTATGACTTTGTCATTGAGTATAAGCATGGAAGTGAAAATGTTGTCGCTGATGCCTTGTCACGTTGTGTAGAAAATTGAGAACTCATAGCAGTGTCTCAACCTAAGCCATCATGGTTGGAACCCATTAAGCAAGAGGTCCAATCACAACCACAGTTACAACGGTTAGTCAAGCTATGTGAAGAGGATGAGGTAGTGGGTCCATGGTTGTTTCAAGAAGGAATTCTTTTCTTCAAGAACAGGATCTATTTATGGGAGCAATCCCCATTTATAACATCCATAATTGAAGAAATTCATTCCAGCACTCATGAAGGTTATCTGAAAACATTATAGCGGGTCCGATCGATTTTTTATTGGAAGGGGATGAAGAAACATGTAAAAAAGTTTATTCAGCAATGTGATGTCTGCCAACGCAATAAGGTTGAGAATCTCTCTCCAGCTGGCCTACTTCAATCGTTACCAATTCCCACTCAAGTTTGGTCAGATATATCCATGGATTTCATTGATGGTCTTCCTGTTTCACAAGGTAAGACTACTATTTTTGTGGCTGTGGATAGACTATCAAAGTATGCACATTTTGTACCTATCTCTCACCTTACACTGTAGTTGGTGTGGCACAAGTATTTTTTGAACAAATTTTTCGATTGCATAGCATGCCAAAATCTATTGTTTGTGATAGAGATGTAGCTTTCACCAGTGCCTTCTGGAAGGAATTATTTCGATTACAGGGAACTCATTTTAATTTCAGCTCTTCATGTCATCCACAAACTGATGGACAAACTGAGGTTGTCAATCGAACCTTGGAGATGTATTTGTGTTGTTTTACAGGTACAAGACCCAAAGAATGGGTACGATGGATCCCATGGGCTGAGTTTTGCTATAACTCAAGTGTTCATTCGTCAACAAAAATGACCCCATTCGAAGTAGTCTATGGAAGGAAGCCACCTACCCTACTGTCAAATGTTCCTGGTACATCAAAGATTGAAGTTGTGGAAAAAGAATTGCAAACTCAGGATGAAGTTTTGCAAGAGCTCTGTCAGAATATCATGGCTGCCCAAGCACGAATGAAGCAAAATGTAGACAAACATCGAAGGGAAAAGGAGTTCAAGGTTGGTGATTGGGTGTATTTAAGGCTTTAACCTTACAAGAAAAACTCAGTAGCTTTCCGTAAGAATCTCAAGTTGTCACCCCGCTATTATGGTCCTTTCAACATCATTGAACGGGTAGGAGTTGTGTCTTATAAACTTAAGTTACCTGAAGGGTTCAAAAATTCATCCAGTGTTTCATGTTTCAAACCTCAAGGAGAAATTAGGTGAACAAGATAAAATGAATCCTGAGTTGCCTAACTTGGATGTCACTGATAGTATTAATCCCACTCCACAAGCAATTTTGGATAGGTGAACCAAGCGAAGGAAAGAAGAGGTTCTGGTACATTGGCAAGGGTTATCACTAGCAGATGCCACATGGGAAGAAGTTGAAGGTTTACGCATTCGGTTTCCCAATTTGTCCCTTGAGGACAAGGGAATTCTTTAAGGGGAAGGGAGTGTTATGAACTAGCTTGTAAAAGTAAATTTGGACAGCAGCTCAGATCAGATTATGCAGCACAGTTCAGTTCAGATCAAATTATGCAGCACAGTTCAGATTATACAGCAGATCAAATTATGCAGCACAATTGTTACTATCTCTTGGCTGCTCTGGATGAGTGTTATCTATTGCACAAGATTGGTTCTATCTTGTTGAAGTTATTTGATTGTTTAGGATTTGTTTAGGAGTTAATAATTGTTATCTTATTTATGTTTATAGAGTTGCTTTTCAAATAAGGACTCTACTTGGGTGTGTCCAACAGAGATAGGAGTTGGAAATAAGATAGGACTTGATGTTATTTTATCTTTATCATTAGGAATGCATTGTATGCTCAGTTGGAGGCTATTTATAGTCTACATTTATTAATAAGAAAGCATCTGAATATTTAACTAAAACAATCTAGCTTTTGCTTGTTAAGGAGGTCCCGGTTATCCCTCGAAGCATAACCAGAATTTATCCTTCTTCTTTTTTGTTAATTTCCAGAATTTCCTCAATCTAACCATAGCCCCACACAGGAAAAGAGGTGCAACACGCGGCCGAGACGGGGTCGTATCACACGTACTTTGGAAACAAAACATCAACCACATATTTTACATTTTTTATTATATATAATTAATGAAATGAGTATTGATTACAAACTCTCGACATTTAGACCCCAAATTAATTATTACTTAGTTAATTTTATGCTAATCTAATAATTAGGTCCTATTATATACAAGATTAACCAATTAACATATATATATATATATATATATATATATATGCATGAAATAATATTAATAACAACACAACCACAAAAGTTACAATCATATTTAATAACACGTGGATGTGTTATCAAAAAAGAAAACCTAAGTATCAAGCGTAAAAATCTTTCAACGATCTTAACATAAAAAATGATCAACTTAAATAGATAGTTGCATATTTGCAATACAGTTTACATATAGTTGCTAAGGTTTTGCTAGCAACTGACTCTGTGAGTCCTTTTTCCACTATAGCTTCAGATCCACAATTGAGCTCTAATTGTAATCTCCAAATCTCATTGGCTATTCTGTGGTGGCTCCAATTAACACAAACAACTCAGAGGTAGTGATGTGTGTGACCTCTCTTGAATTGGCATTTGAGCGAGGGAGAAGATCTTCCAATGGGAATTCATGGATACAAATTCATGGGAAATGGAGCTTAAAGAGGAAGGCGAAAGGGCTGCAACTATAGGGAAAAAAAAAAAAAAAACAAAAAAAAAAAAAACGTAACTAAATTGCCTCAGATTTAGTTAAGTTCATACAAAAAAGAGGTAAATTCAATGTCCAATTGGTTTTCAAATTTGAAGTTCATACCATAGTTTGCCTCTTTCCTTGCCATCAGTCAGTTACACCACATGTGTGATATACATAATGCCTGACCAAATTGACTAGTTCTATTCTAGCAAAAAAAGAAAAAAGAAAAAAAAAAAGGACTAGTTCTAGTTACAAGCCAAAACCACCAATGGGTGTAGGTCATAAGTGTGTGAGCCTGTGAGATGATCATATCATAATGTAGTGCATTTTTATGTATCTTCATGCACTCCTTAATTTCCTTTCATATTATCATTGTGTATTTTTACTAATGTATATTATATTAACCCTTAAGAAAGATACAAATCTTCAAAGAGGTTAAACATGAAATTTAAATGCTTCTTACATTTCCATGAATATATAATAAAATATAACAAATTAAAGGTTTTCAAGGTTGAATTATAACAAAGGTTTTAATGGAAAAGGTCATGATCCTCTCTTCCAAATTTCTAGATTTAAATAGCTATACTAACATGCGTTTAATTAAGATCCAAATTAAATCTCGTGTTATAGACAAATCTATGACAACTCGATGTGCAACTTTTAAAAAGACTATATATATGCTTTGTACACTAATGCGTGCTTTTAGCAAATTTGTACCTTTTTAGATCCCTTTAAACACCAATTAATTCACCTAGTTATTTAGCCAAGTGATTACTTAGATAAATTATTTAGATCTAGGTTAACACAAACAGATAATATCATGTAAAGAGTGCGGAAAAGTAAATAACATACAATATGATAACCCAGGAAAACTTATCCTCAAGGTAAAACAGGATATGAGACATAAAACATAAAACCCTACGCCTCAAACAGGTTTAGGCTGAGTTGGAAAATTCTGCAGAAAAAAACGTTCTGCATGAGCTTCAATCGATCAGCCTTGCAGAAATTGAATAATAATTTTTTGCAATTACTCGATTCCAACTTTACATAAACACATACTTTGAGCAGCCTAAATCTAGACTAATGTTTTGATCATGGTTTGCCAACATATACATATTGAAGTTCTAATACATTAGTTCCTAATTTCTTAGAACCTAACAAAATTAACAGGGTTGCGCTCAAGAGGAAGATGATGTTGAAATTTTCCACCTCTAGCTAGCCTCTAGGGTTTGGAAGTCTCCTTTTGTTAAATTATGTTCTCTTGTGTCTTTATAGTTCTATTATTGTACTCTTTCTTGTTGGAAATTAAAATAAAACAATTGCTAATAATGTCAACAATTAGGTAAATTGTGCAATTTGCAAGTGTCACAACCTTTTATCTTGGAGTCACCAATAGATATAATATATGGGTTCGGTTAATACATGTCCTTAAAGCACACATTAATCATTAATTTTATGAAATTTTTTATGAAAAATTATAATTAAAAAAACTGTTTAAAAGGTTAATTACTTTTTCATCTTTTCATAAAAAGTTTTCTAAAATGGTTTACAATGTATGTCTAAGGGTGCATATATGTGTGTGTGTGTGTGTGGAAAAGAATTAGGTAATAAATATGAAGTTGAATATATAGTAATTTACGAATATGTCGGGCAAATTGGCTATGGCGTGAGGGAAAATTCTTAAGTACTCCCGGAGTATAGTGAAATTGTGCTCCCTCCTCTCACATTCATGGTGGACCCTACTATGAATTTAATGAGCGGACCCCACCATAAATGTGAGAGGAGGGAGTACCATTCTCCGTGCTCCGGAAGTACCTAAGAATTACTCGGGCGTGAGATATCATATAATTGCTAGTTTTTGACATTGCTTCTGTGCATGCTGAGATATCATAATTGGGAAGATGATGATTTAGAACACCTGAGATGAGTTGTGAAGTAAAAATAGTGCATTGCGCATATAGTACTACTGCACCCCATCACACAAAAAGACTTTTGGACTTTAGGAGTCTATCATTTCCATGTATCTAGCTAATCTCTCTCATCAAATTATTTACCTTAAACTTCAACAACAACCATTTTCTTTTTTTGGAAAATTAAAGATTCATGGTGGGAAATGATTATTATTACGCGCCACGTGAATCACAATCCATTTGATAAGCTACCCCATATCATATTTGATGAATCGTCCATGTTTGGTAGTGTTTATACGCTCATATTTAATATCCACTTATTTTTATTATAAAGATAGGCCGTACTCTTGTTTCGTTGCTTGTTTGCTGATTAGAAATATCTTGGAAAAATACTTCGTATCATATACATATCACTGTAATTTCACCAACAAAGTCACCCCAAAATATTTCAATTTACTACTATACCATATCAATATAATCCTATTAAATGAATTTTTACCTAATTTACTTGATAATTTTGAATGACAATGAGATGTCTCGATCGGATGATTTTGCACAAAATAATTACTTTTTCTATTTTACACACCAATTTTTACAAAACATCCACATTAGTCTATTTATTCTACACATCTATTCAATAGAATATTCATTCTTTTACAATTTTTATTATTTCCTCACTCGCTACCCCTCTCTCTCACATACCCAACACTACAAAAAAAAATACTATAATATTAAATACACGAGTTACAGTAACCGTGCATATATGTATGGTTACTGCAGTACTTGTGCATTTATGCACAATTTTACACTCATTGATGCAGTTGATTTTGTGTTCAAAATGTGTAAAATTGACTACTTTTGGTATTTTGCAAGAAATTGCATGAATTGATGTGGTTGCTCTAAGACTAACAATTTATTCCTATTGAATCAATAGGTCTCCGCTTGCTTTGCCCAGTCCCAATAATATTTACATAAATGCCATTAACAATTTATTTTATTTTTTATACCTTTATATAAGTAAGTATATCTGGTCTCTTGTGTTTATATATATACATAATTCTGTACTTATTTATTGTGCCTTATATATAAGAACAATCCTCGAGTCACGTTTATTAGATTATTCGGCAATTAATAAGCCTACTCACATAGTAAATTTCATAATTTTTTTTATTGACAAATTGTAATTGTTATACATTAAATTAATGGTTGTTGTAGTGGAGAAAAAAAGTTTTTAAATTTTTTGTGAATGTTTTTTTTTTTTTTTTTTGAAATTATAGAAAAACTAGTGTTAGGTGGGCAGTGCAGGAGAGTTTTTTAGGCTGGTATTCAAGGCCATGGCCGGGGTGTCCCTTCCTGGCTCCACCTGCTGTTATTCCTATTTTCACGTATTTAACGTGTTGCATGTTTTAAATGAAGAAATAGGGAATAGCAGATAACTCTCTCTCTCTCTCGTATCCCCTACGCCCAAATATAAGATTAATTGTTAAAAAAAAAACAGTACGTAGTAAAAAATAAAGAGTGGAAAGTGATGGCCCTGTAAAGGTAAAAATGGACATGTCTTTCTAAAATAAATAAATAAATAACAACAGTACTCAATCCTAGCTTGTTAATTAGTGTATATTCTTAGTCTATCCAACAGTTTTACATTATTTAATTTATTTGTCCTAGCTAGGCTCATATATATTCCTTGTTATAGAAAGACAGTCTCTTGTACATCGATTGTCATATATTAAAATATACAGATTGTGCTATTTAACATAACTGATCAATTTCAGGAAACAAAAAACAAAAAAATATATATAATGAAGGAAAGTGATAGCCTGTTAAGGTGCAAAACGGACGGCCTTAAAAATAATAATAATAATAATAATAATCTGTTCCCCCCCCCCCCCCCCACTGTTGGTCATAATGAATAGTTTGACCATTAGGCTTTGTATTTTATGGTACTTCTCACATTTTTTTCGTTCTGTCTCTCTAGTGCTGGAACATGCACGCACCCACCATTTGGGAGGTAATTAATACAAACCACAAATATATATGGCATTAATCTGCACGTGATTCAGGACCTCAGGTCCCGAGTGTCCGCTAAGACTAAGATCCGAACGAGAGTAGGACCGTTGCTGTGAAAATTAATGGAAAGGTTGCATCAGCCAATGTGATCAGAATATATCAGATCCAGAGAGAGAGAGAGAGACATCATGTATATGCGATTATCGATCGGTCTGGTCTGGAATATCTCGATGTCGAGAAAAGCAAGCTAGCTAGCTAGCTACATCAATCATATTCATAGCTGTACGTTGCATTATGGACAGCAAAAAATATATATCTTCATTTTTTACAGCAACCTCTCATTGACCTTTGTTAGTGAATCCATGCACGCACCATTAATTTGTTAGTTTATAATTACCGTGCGTTTAATGTTGACGAAAAAAGTCAATTTTTTTTTCTTTTTCTGTAAAGTTATTTTTCCTATTATTTATAAATTTTATTTTACTTTTAGGTATTATTTTTTGGGTTTTAGTATGCTATTTTTACTATTTTTAACTTTATTTATAATACTTTTAGTAAAATAATTTCAATTTCAACTAAGAGTCTGTTTGAATACAGTTTGTTTTGCTGAAAATTGAAAACAATAAAAAAAATAATAAAAAGTTACTGTTTACAAATTTTTACTATTCACATGCCTAAATACACTGAACAATGAACAGTCTAAAAAAAAAAAAGAAGTAAGAAACGCAAAACGTGATCTTATCTAAACACTCACTAAATTTTGAAAGATATTCGTATTCCTACAATCGAATACAATGGTATATAATATTGTATATTAATTTATACTACATTTTAAACTTTGGCATTAATTTTGCAACCATACTGAGCATACTCTAGCCCCTAAACTTATATTACAAATGCACTGACATGGGCGCCATCCAGGCGTTCCATAAGAAATGCATGCAATTTGTCTTTGTCTAATTGGACAGAGGAATAACCAAAGTATAATAGCCCTAATTAAATGGTAGTCTGGCTTAGTTGATCATTAAAATATTTACATTTTTGTACGTATGTGGTAAATAAGTCCAGGGAGGGGTTGTTCGTTTCTCTTTCTTAGCTATGTTACTTTTACATTTTTTAGAGCATTCACATCTCGGTATATTAGACTATTACTCTATTTTATGTTGCTTTTGGTATTAGCTTAAAAATTCAGATTTTTTCACTATTTAGCTTATTTTGCTACTATTCAATTTTTTTTACTATTCATAGATCTCATTGTACTTTTTAATATTATTCATGAATCTCAATGTACTATTTCAACTACTTTTTAGCTCTATTTATAATACTTTCAGCAAAAAAGTTTTCAGTTTCAACTAAATAAGTTGTTCCCAAACAGACTCTTAAGGGTCCGTTTGGATAGAGTTTATTGCTGAAAACTGAAAACACTGTAGCGAAATAATTTTTAAATATGTGAATAGTGTCGTGAAACCTATTTTTAATAAAAAAATTTCTGTAAAATGAAGTTTGTGAGTCCCGTAAACAGTACACGGGACCCACAGATGTGCTGAAAAGTCAGCAAAATGCGGCTACTGTTCATGCATAGTAACATGAACAGTAACATTTGTCCCCCCTGACCCGTGCAGCAGCAAAAGAAAAAAAAAAAAAAAACAGAAAACTCAGATGTGGACGCTTATAAGCTGTATCCAAACCAAGCTTTAGTATAAAAATCCTTTTTTTTTCAAAAATATTTACCTGACCACCTGTCAAAAACTCACATCAAATTATCTATTTGGATACTTTATTTCATTAAAATACTAATTTTCTCCTAAGTCCTAAGGTTCCTAAATCAAATTGCTAGCTGCATAAGAAGATAACTAAACAATTTACTCAAAAAAAAAAAGAAAAAAAAAAAGAAAAGATAACTGAACAATATTATAAGAAGATTATGTTGCTTGTATTACACAGGTCATAGGAGATTATCTCAAAGGTGACAGCCAAAATTATACATTAAAAAAAAAATGTGAAACAGCCAAACACATTTCACTGAAATTCACACACTCCAAAAGATGAAAAGAACGGTATCATGGTAACATTGATGTCAAATTGATAGGATCCAACGACAAAGTTGGTGGATTTATTCCCTACAACATTACCAATTATAAAATTTAAGAATGTGATGTGTATAACATTAGAATGCATCAACTCAAACATCATTCATCATGAACAATAAATTTAACCTTGGGCTAGATACTTATGAGATCGACAGGGGTGACTCAAGGCCTAAGCCACTTAAGCTTACGCCTTAGACCCCCAATATGTCCCAATTTTTTAAAAGGGTTTTAAGACTCCCGTCAAATAAATAAAATGTCAAAATTGTACAATAAACCCCAAATTTGTAATTGATTTTTTTTTAAAAGAAAAAAAATGAATTTTGCATTCTTTCCTCATCGTCAAAAAGCCCCTAAAATATTTAGCCAATAGAAATCCAACACAATTGAAATCCTAAATTACTTTAACAACACAATTGAAATCCTAAATTACTTTAACAACACAATTGAAATCCTAAATTACTCATGAGTTTGTCATAATCATTCCAAACAATCATTGATAATCAATTTCCTAACAACTAGTAAAAGAGATATTAGTAAAACTTAAATACAAAAACTATATTAGCAATTTTACATCTAAAAAAGTCAAAAAATATAAAAAGATGAATAAATAATATTTAAATATTAAAAAGCCTACTAAATTTTTTTTTTCTGACTGGAGTTGCTTTCTCCTCCACCCACTATTTGACAACTCATAAAACCATCCATACATATTATTTAAAAAAAGTTATATGACTTATTAAATAGGTCATGTACTTTGAAATTCATTTACATTGTTTTATTAATTGCTACATAGTGGGTTGGAGGAAATTCCCTCCAAAAGTTAGGAGGCAAAATTTTCCTCTCCATCCCTAGAGTTTTTAATTACTTATCAAATCATCCTGTGAGTGACTGATATTTTTAAAATTGCTTTACTTGTCATGGTTTCATGCCTATAAGAGATAGTCTTTATAAATATGAGATGCACATATAAAAACTTATGGATGATACAGTGTTCTTGAAGAACTAGTTTCATATATTATGTTGTCTTGTAATTCCTCTAACTTGTATTGCCATTTCTCTTATTTTACAACAAAAACTCATTGATGTGAAGATTTGTTGAGAATAAAAGAAACTTTATATTTATTAAAAATATTATTTTAAAAACAACCATTTTAGTTGACTTAAAATTCCCTTATTGCTGTTTGTTATGGTTTCAAACTTCGAATAACTAAAGGATAAATAAAAGAATTTATTTCTTGATTAAATATATATCATTTGGAGAGAGAGAGAGAGAGAGAGAGAAGAGCCCAATCCATTTCCCTTAATAACTTCCAACAAAATTGTAGACACAGAAGAGAATGATGGGCTCTTCCACAATACAAGAATCAGCCTAGTGGGCCAAAACGTTGGTTGCAAAACAAAAGCTTAGGGTCCATTTGGATACAGCTAAAAATTGAAAATTGAAAATACTGTAGTAAAATAATTTTTAAATGAGTGAATAGTATTGCAGGACCTATTTTTAACAAAAATTGCTAAAAAGTGTGTGCACAGTACATGAATAGTACATACACAATATACACACAGTGCGTTGTCCCCTGAAAGTCTAAAACACAAAAAAAAAAAAAAAGGAAAGCCGGTTCAGTGCAATCCAAACCCACCCTTAATGTGTAGAAAAAGATATATTGCGTCTACTGTTTGCTCTATATATTGCCATGTTGCGAGGAAGGAAGTTGTGGTCAACTCAGCTCTACCAAGTTCTTTTAACCACACGCATATATTTAAGCCAAACTAGTGATAATGCTATGTGAAGATATATACATTCTGATTTGCAATTCTTGATCCATAACATTATGGGAACTTCCTCGGATTCAAGCTTACTAAAACCGAAGATTGTATTTGTATTGTATGTTTTGACAAGGCCGGAGATGTCATAGCCATACTACCATATTTATTGATTAGCATCGACCGGCTAAAACCATATGTCTTTTTATTATGTGTTAGATTTTACCAATTGAAAATTTGAGCCACATAATTAAACTAGACTTTAAATTGCCAATACTAGTTCCATTTGAGGTCTAATTTGATGCAAAGGGTTTATTTAGCATTGCTCTGTCAAACATCGAGAAGACAAATTTCCTTGTAATTACGTTCTCATGCATGGTTGTAAAACTATGCTTTATTGTTGATAGCTAATTAACCAAGCTTGGCCACTTGAGAATATTTTTAGAAAACCATACCAAGCGCGGCTACCAACAAACTTTGAGGCTTTGTAGCTCTAATTGCTCAAACTCCGATGATTCAGAACCACCCTCACTCTGTCTTCACCACCAAGTCCCATTTCACGCAACTTGCTCTCAACTTTTACTCTAGTTTATCAGACCTTGCTGGAGGCCATATAGCCAATGGCCTTCAACATTTATGTATTTAGACAATCTGTTAGTGGAGCAATTAGCAGCATTATACATTATTCTATTGCCTAAAGGCCCATCAACTTCACGCCATACAAAGATATTCTATCCATTACCCAATGGGCTTCAATAAAAGCCATGTTAATTACACCGATCAACTGAATAATTTTCCTCCAACTCCAAGAGCAATCAGATAGCAGTATTGAGTATTGACACCTCCCCTAGAAACCAAGACGATGAAGAGAAGCCAAGAAGATAAAATAAAATAAAAAATAAAAAAAGAACATTCAACCCAAGCTATCCATATAGAGCTCAAATTAAATAGCAGAGCGTCTTATTCCATTCCACAATATATGTTATGTTTCGTGTGATTACTTTTCATTTCTATGAATCAATCTTATGCATGGGATGATGAAGGAGAACATCCAATTGAACAGAAAAGTTATAACTAGTAACAACTCAAGGAATGCTACACTCCAAAAGGACTACTCTAGTCACAATTTAGGTTTCTTGAAGTTGTTTATAAAGCCTGGATCAGCTCAATATATGTTTCATGTAGAACTCCACACATGCCCACACAACATACCTAACAAATATAACATCAGTCTGGGACCTCCTAAAAGTTTTGTGAGAGCTGTCTATGCATGAACCATATGTTGTTGATCCAACCAACGTGATAGCCTATACAATGGGCTTGCATCAAGAATTCTACTTCAAGTAGAATTAGAGCATCAATATCCAACATGCTATATGGTATAATATGATATATTTTAACATCAAAAAGCTCATTACCCGGTCTTCCAATTGTAAAAATTTTACAATTGTGCTACAATATCACCCTAAATATATGGTGATATTGTAGCAAGTTTCTATAATTTTTATTATATTTTATTCCCTCTCTCTCTCTCTCCCTATATATATATATATATTTATTACTTTTCTCTCTCTCTCTTTCATTTCTCTCCATCTTCCTTCTCTTCTCTCTCACTCTTGTTCTTGTTCTAATCTCTCCTCTACTTAAACTCGAAACCCCCTTTTCTTAAAACGGAAATTCATGTGGTGGTGGTAGTGGCAAATGTATAGTTGATTTGGGTTGCAGGGTGGTCTATGATGTGGTTTTATGGTATGGGTTTAGGGTTTTGCTTTGTGTGGGAGTGGGTTTTGGGTCGATGGGTGGCAGCGCCCTGGTGCGTCTAGATCGTGGTGGGTTATGTGGTTATAAGTTGTGGTGGCAGGGGGTTTTGGTCGTGGAAGTGCAATGGTGGCAAGGGGTTGAGGTTATGGCTAAGTTCTAATGGGTTTGGAATGGGTTTGATTTTGGGCGGGTTTTGATGGGTGTTGCCGTGGTGGTGGGGTGGGTTGTTATTGTAGTGATGTCTGGTAGTTATGAGAGTGGCATGGGTCTAGTAGCGAGATCGGTGCTCGGTTTTGGTTGTGAGTATGGGTGGTGTTGGGATTGTTTGCTAATGGGTTTTGGTGATGTTTTGGCCATGGATATTGATTGATGGTGGTAGTGGGTTTGATGAGTGTGGGTGTGGTTGGCTTTTTTTGGTATTGCTAATCGGTTATGGTTGTTGGTTGTAGGAGAGAGAGAGAGAGAGAGAGAGAGAGAGAGAGAGAAATGGAAATAGTAAAAAATTAAAATTAAAAAAGAATATTTAAATAAAATGGCAAAAAAATAGAGTTTTGGATGTTGGGTGTATTGTAAAATAGTATGGTATACTAGATAAAGTAACTTTTAAGATGGTAAAATAAGATAATTTATAGATACCGGATGCTAATGCTCTTAGGAGTCAGTAAATTCCTAGGAAAGCAAAAGAACTAATCCTTTTGAAATAGGAGACCATGGTTAATGGTTTGAAAGACTCCTTATTTGACTTATATTGGGATTATGGCGTGTGGCTAGGTTTTTATGGTTTTGAGGTGTGCTACATATGGAATAGAAAATAGAGGAAGAGGAAGCTGCACAAGAGAAAAGAGAGAGCAACCGCAAGAGGGAGTTGCTTAGAAAAAAAGAAGATAGCCAAAAGAGAGTTATGTGTGAAGAAGAAAATAGAAAAAAGAGAGCAAAGTGTTGCCGTATTTGAGAGAGATATTTAGTGTGTGTGAAAGTAAAAAAAACAAGATAGATTTTTCTTTAGTTGTAAGACATACATGTTAGGATTTGTGCCCTTAAATCCTATTGTATGATGCTATGTATGATATTATGTATAACATTATGTATGACTTTATATTGTGATTGATAAAATTATTTTATTATTATCTAAAATAATGGTAACATGAATATGGGACATTATCATATAGTCCATGAGATGCATTGTATGTGATTTATGTGAAAAGTCACAGAAGATGTAAATCACAAGTTCTTTGTAAACTCAGAATTTATAGTTCGTAGTCGGTGATGAAATTGGGCATTTTATCTGTGAAAACTATAACATGTCAACTAAGATGATTTGTCTTGATCATGGAAACGGAAACTTCTAGTTGATATGTTGATATGTTTTAAGAGTTAAAACATATTGAACAGGACCGCTGTGAGATTTATTATTCTTTTAACGACTGTCAAATGAATAATAAATCTCACGACTTCTATTTGCATGAACTCTTAATCTTGAGAGAATAATGGACCTGATCATGAAGTGTAGATTGCTTTGATATATCAGGAGTGAGATCTGAAGTGACGGTCAAAACCTCAGTATGTTGGGCAGCCACATTTAGTGTTGATGGAACATATATTCTCAAGATGGAATTCATAGTCTTTTGATAGAGATATAAAATATTCCCTTGAGATAAATTTAATGGTTTCAATTATTCAGAGAGTTAGGCCTAACCACTTTAGTAAGAAATTACTAAAGTATATATTTATGAAATTGGATTTCATAAATATATAATGAATAACTTTAAAGAATTAAACCTCAAGGATAAGATGTAGTAATTTACAAAGTGGCAGTCTACATTTATGACTTTGTGTTACTACGAATATTTTATGAAGGGGTTACGTGTATAATAAAGTCTTGGGATATAATTTATTAATAAGGCTTAGAGTGCAATTATATTTATATAGTGGTATTAAATATAATTAATGGTAATTTTGGACTTGTCAAGAGTTGACAGAAAAGCCTAAGGCCCATTGAAGCTAATGTCTTATTGGTCTCTTTTGGTCCCACTCCAAGCCACACACTAAAGCCCAATTGGAAAGGCCCAATAGGCCAGCCCAATTAGATAATCAGTTAGTTATAAAGGGAGAAACATACAGAATTTTTTTTAAGAGATTAGAAAAGAAAAAGAAACGGTGTGTGAGAGAGTGTGAGACACACTTTCATTCTCCCTTTGAAAAACTGATTGAGAGACCACACATCTTGGGCGTAAAGTGGAATTGGAGTGAAGATTAAAAGTGTTCCCAAGTGCTTCTAATCTTTGTTTTGAATTTCTCCACACCAAGGTACGCTATTTTGTTCTTAAATTCTGAAATTTACATAGTGCACGTTATCAACCATGAATGAAATAGATCCTTATTTATTGCTTCCGCTATGTGTTTTGTATGAGATACAAAACCAGAATTTTTTCCTTCAATACATAAGAATTATTGTAATAGATTTGATAATAATGAATTGATTCAGAGTTTCTCTCATAGTTTTTTCCTTTCAAGGAGAAAGGAAGGTCTTTCATTGTGTAATTGGTCATTAAGATTAGTTAACCTTCTTAATCAAAACGTACGTTAGTTAGTGGAATTACTGATATTTGATTGTGATTGATTGCAATGCAGATGAGAATTTGTCAAAAGCTGAAGTTTAAAGTTTAAACTGCAGAAATGGTCATCGTGTTATCCTAATTAACCAAACATAGGTTGCACGAAAGACAAATGGTGTATAACCCAATTACTTATTAGAAAAAAAAGGCTGTATAACCCAATGACACATTTATTCAATTTGAAAAAATGGGCATTAAGTCAGTCTACTATCGATAGGTGAGATAGCATTTTTAAGACACGGTTGCAAACAATTCTTCATTAAGTGGAATTAAGCATCATTTAGCCCCGAGGACATAAAGCATGATAACGAGTTATCATGTGGTTTGACTCTTGCATCATAGGACTTTTATCATGTGGTTTGAGTCTTGCATCGTAGGACTACATTTATGTTTGTTTCAGTGTTAATAGACCGGTTGTTTCAGTTTTAATAATTTGTCATCTTTGGGGTCATAAGGGTCCTATTTCTCTACTTCAAGTTGATAAGACATTAGAATCTCAACATTTCCTTTATATGCTGGTCTATCTTCTTCATTGTGAATCTAACTAAACTTCTTGAATTTGTAGCTGAGGTTGATTTTTTCCAGATTTTTGCTATTCCTTTCTCCAATGAGTTCCTTATGTGTATGTCTATGTTCACAGGACATAAGACAATACCATCTCCTCGTTACGAAGGGAGTAAACACGAAATTACCAGATTTGTGATATGCAAAAATAGAGAAAAAATATGCGTCAAAGTAAAACAATTACATAAGACAATATTTATATGGTTCAACAATTTGCTTATATCCACAAAATTACAAGGATTTCACTTTTCACAAGAAAAAATACAAGATATGACAATAAAGTTCTTTCTCTCAAAAAATAACACAAAACTCTAATCTCCAAAACCACTATTTTTTTTTTCCTACGCACAAGATTCATAATTAGCTATAGATGAGCCAAAAACATTTTCAGGTGTTGTCCTCAGACCCTCAAGGAGGCTTCTCTATGAGCGCTCTAGCTTTGGTCTATTGGCCCAAGTCTCCGTTCCATGAACTAAGTTTTAGAAAAACTCTCATTAAAAACTGTAGCAACTTCATTTTGAATTGGATTATAATCTAAAATCCTAGATCAAACATATCTAAATTCCACAAAACCCAACATGTTAGAGACGCAGCTTGGTGTAGCCTGCAACTAGAGCTGCCAAAGAAACGATTAGTAAGAATAAGGATCTCCAATGGTTAAACAAAATAAGGAAGTGAGCAATGAAATGAAGGAGTTCCTTAAGTGGCCCCTGTTTCTAATCCAAATGGAAATCCTTGAAGGTCAAAGTAGTTGTGCATAGTCAATATATATTTACCATTTATTGGTTGAACCTTACCTAGGCCTTCAATCATGTTAATGTTTGTAATTTGGGGCACTACTGATGTAGTACTGCATTTCACGTTGGCCTCTATTCCTGTTTTTTTCTTTAATAGTTTTTTTTTTTATTGTTGAATCCGTTCTTCCAAATTGTTACTTGTACCACAAATCTTTTCTAATTAATGATTGAAGGTTTTTCTTATATAACTTTGAATAAAATATGGGTCCAGTTAATAGATACTTTTAGGGCAATTGTTAATAAGCCATTTGACACAACTTTAGTGGAAAATTTAAAAATTCATTAAAAAACAATGGAATATTCATAATTCAAATGAAACATTCCTTTGTTCCTTTGGAATGAGGTAGTATTACCATGTATCATATGCATGTTTCTTCTCTTCATCTCCATGTCAGAGAGAAGAAACATGCATCTAATACATATTATATTTTCTCCTTTGAAAGAGTAGGGTGGAACTGGAAACTAATGTCATGATTTGAAATTCAATGTTATCAATAAATTAAAGAAGAAGAAGAAGAAGAAGATAGAAATTATAAAAGAACTTTGCTATATATAAAAATTGTAATCAGTTGGACGCTAATTCTCTTCTGGTGGCGGTAGATAGCTAAATTGGGTAGAAAATAGCTAGGCCGTTTTAATAAAATAAAATAAAAAAATCATATTCGGTTGTTAGATGAATAGTACTTAATTTAATTTTATTGTTTTTAATTAATTTATGAATGAGGAGTTAGAACTTATAATAAGTCAAGTGCCGGCAATACATGCACAGCACTGGCACTAACTAAGGGGCCCGTAATATATAAAGCTAGCTAGCTAGTTTTATAGATTAGGATAAGCTTATATTATAATATTAACTGCTACGTGCGGTCATACCAAATATTTCTATATATAAAAAAAAGCCATACAAATTACGCAAATATTTTCTTCTAACAAAAAAGAAAAAAGAAAAACGCAAATATTTAATAAAGATAAAGAAGAAGTGTACGTTTTTTTATTAAAAAAAAGAAAAAAAAAAGAAAGAAGAAGTGTACATTTATGGCCTAGACATGCATATATCTATCTCTAATAGCATTCACATCTAAAATTTCTATCTTATTCTATTTTATCATCTCAAAAAGTTACTTTATCAATTATACCATATTATTTTATAATACACTAAACATCTCAACTATTTTTTTATACTAACATCCCAACTTTTATTTTCTTATTTTACTCATTAAAATAATATATACTACCCAATAAAATTATATTTTTTATTGAGTAGTATATATTATTTTAATAAATAGAATAGGAAAATAAAAGTTGCATACTATCCATAAATTATATTATTTTATTGGGTAATATATATTATTTTAATAAGTAGTATACATAATTCAATCTCTCTCTCTCTTCTCCCATCACAACATAAAAAAAATATTATTTTCTTTTACAATTGTACTAAAGTACCATTACAAATTTGTAATGATACTGTAGCACAATTCTAAAATTTTTAGGATATTAGACCAATACAATGCCAAATGCTGAGGACTTTTAGTACTTTAATGCTAAAATTTGCTTATATGTGTCATTTGCAAAGCCAATTGTGAATGCACTAAGAAAACAAAAGTTGCATATTACTTAATGCTATATAGCTGCAAAATATATATATATATGAATAGTAGAACATTTTTAATGATCGAATCATGAACTAAAGTTTCAAAAATGGATGCAAAGAAAGAGATTGGGTCAGAGTCAGACACGAAAAGTGGTGCGGGCAAGGAAATTATGGAAGCGCTGTCCTACAACTTATGGGCTCATTATTATAATATACTGTAATTTTTTATTTTCTCCTTTTTTTTTTTCTTTTTTTTTGACTCAGAACTGGTCGTTCTTGTCACATCCTCAATTTGCGCTGCAAACGTCCTATGGTGGCTTTTTACTTAGGTCCGATAGAGACGCTGAAACGGTCAAATTCCGCTGCCTAGACTTTTAACAACCATGCTTCCGACAAAAATGCAGAAATAGATCATAGAAATGGTACATTTCGGATATAGCCAAAGGGATATTTATTTTGATGAACATAGCCAAATGCATCATCATCACTTCAATAATTTTATACAAATGCATCATCTCACTTCAATATATGTCTCTTTGGCTTTTTTTATAGGCAAAGAGACATATGTTCAAGTGATGATGATGCATTTGTATAAAATTAAAATGACTCATTGGTGCAACTAAAGTCTATCATTTGATATAACTCGAATAATATAAGTAACTATTGCAACATGAGAAAAATTAAAAATTAAAAAATAAAAATAAAAAAGTCCGGCCAAAGGTTTTGTAGTTAAATTGAACATTTCCATGCATAAAGTACCTAATGGTCTAAGAAAAAAAGAGTTTAAGTTACGGAGTTAGCAGCGATTTGTATGAATTCGAAAAGCTAGCGAAGAATAGTAGAATACCAACCTTTTTTTTTTTCTTTTCTAATTATTTATGTCATGGATATGACTAGTAGCATTTGTCATTTTCCTCTGCACCATTTTTGTAATGTTCTTGCGCTACTTGTTGGCTATGGCTATGGATATGTAAGTTTATTATAATGGTGAGTTTGAATTAGATGAAAAATTAAAATTATTTTATTATTTAATTTAATTTTACTATTATTTATTAATTTTACTGCACTTTTTAATATTATTTATAAGTCTTACTATATTATTTCAACTAACTTTTACCTTTATTTAATATAATTTTATCACTAAATTTTTAATTTTAACTAAATTAGCCAAATTTAAATATACACTAAAAGTAAAAGCAGCATGAGGGGACATCCAAACAATCTTCCAAGATGATAGTAGTCCTGTCCTGTGGCTGTGACTTCCAGTTCAACGGTATATAATTAATGTCCTATGACTATTCGGATATATATCTGTAGCTTTACTCCTCACGCCATTCCTTTCCCACTGGAGTACGTTCCTTGCACAATAATTCATTATTATAAACTTTTTACTCAGAGACTTTGTTGTATTTGTAGAATAGTGGGAAATGGAAATGAGAGAGGTAAAAGTAAGGAGAAAATAGGGAGGGAGTGGGTCTTTGATGGTAAAGTACCCATCTATTTCCCTCTTTAGTTTGGTCGGGTGAAAAGGGGGGAAATGGAAATGAGAGAGGTAAAAGTAAGGAGAAACTAGGGAAGAAGAGGGTCTTTGATGGTAAAGTACCCATCTATTTCTCTCTTCCCTCTACATATCTAGAAGTTTTTATTTGTTTATTTATTTATTTATTTATTTATAAAAATATGAGAGTAAATTTATACAAATTGTATTTTTTATATTTTTATTTTTCAACCACAAAAAAGATATTTTTATCCCCACTTCTTCCAACTAAATACATATGATAGAAAATTAGAATTTTTTTTTTCAACCATTACTTTTCTAATATCCCACGATTGAAATAACATAAAATTAAAAAAAATATTTTACAATTGTCTATGTGACAAAATATTAATGGTGGATAATAAGGTAATGATGGACCTTTATAAAAACCAACGATCAAGTTTATTGAGAAAAATATTGTCTATAGAATATAGATTACTCATTCAATATAATATTGTAGATTACTCATTCAAGATAAACAACTTATAGCATTTGGGTATATTGACCAGACTTATTCCAAACTTATAGCAAGGCCCAAACGTGCCTTTAAGCATTTTTACTCCCAACAATAGCCCCTTAAAACTTCATTTTTTTCCTCCCATTCGAGGAGAGAAATGGAGTTTTTGAACCAACAGCGCACCCTCCACACACTTTGTAAACCGCCACACGTGTAGGGGTCCTTTTGTTCCTTTAAAACCGCCTCTGACGCTTCGAACCCCAAAACACTCGCATTTATGACTCCAAGTTACGTCTTGTCCCCCACGTTCAACGATGAGATACACATCCAAAGGTCCTGATTTGTCTTAAAAAATTGGGTGAGATAATTTTGATTCAAGGCCGTCTCCCACACGTCAAAACACCTAGGAATCCGTATCTCTCTCCATTCTTTCATAAATCAATCATATCTAAGAGTTAATCATTATCTTTCCTCTCAAGAAGCTCGTGAAGAATCACCTAATTATTTCCCGTAAGTTTTTAACTTCCTTTACTCATTTCTTCTTGGCTTTTGTCCTCGGCCATCATCTAGACCCCTTCCCTTCTCTAAAATTTTATTCGCATTCCCACCAAATGGGTAGATTTAAGTGTTTAGTGGATACCAATGCCAGTATGGAGGGTTTTCGGGCCAAATATCAGATCCCCCAAGATGTAGGCTTAAGATATTACCCAGTAGAAGCCATAGGTAATGCTAGGAGAAAATGAGAGGTTATCATCCCCATCATCGCCGCCTTCCTAGAAGGTAGGATGACCCTCCCCATGAAAAACGTAACCAACGAATACCTACATAACCATAGGTTATGCCCAGATCAGTGCACGCCAAATGTGTTTAGGGTTTTAGGTTGTGTCGATACTTTAAACGAGTAGATGGGTTTGAATATCACATGGCACGACGTTGTTTACATGTATGAGTGCCATAAACTTAAAAGTATAGGATACTACCTTAAATCTAGGTCTAGCATTGTTAGACTCATATCCTATCTTCCCAAGTCCAACAAAGGCATGAAAAACGACTATCTCATCACCTCGGGAAACTGGTCTGACGGACCTCACCGCCCCGTTGAATGGGGAGACCCAGATGTAACTCCATAGGAGTTAGATTCCCTAACCCATGACTTAATCCCATTATCTTTACCATTTTTTATTACATTGCGCATTATTGCATTTTCTTTTGATATTTATCGCTAATCTTACCGTGCTCGTCTCCTCGTATGTTTTTCGTAGATAAACAAGACGTACATTCGTGTCTAAGCCTTTGCAACGTCGCAGACCTCAACTGCGTTCTTCGCTTCGAAGTCTTTGTTAGCGAAGATCTACAAGTGAGAGCAGCGCACCTGATATAAGGATACAATCCTTTATCAGAGGATTTCCAAGAGATTAACAACGCGATCACTGCAGGAGACAAACGATGCAAAAGGATAGACATTTCACGACGAGGCTTCCTCTCTAACCACGAACTCCCAAACGACCCCTCCATCATACTATACTCTCACCCCATCGCTACAATTCCTCTCTCGGTACATTCCCAAACAACCGCCGTCCGAGAAGAGCCTACATCCTTACAACAATTGTTAGACGAGGAGATTGACCAGTTTCGCCTTGAAGAAGCTGAGAGACCTCGAGAGGATCAACTCATTATCCTTTCGGATGAAGAGCACGTGCTCGCCGAAACTTCGAGCATACAAGGTTTAATAATTGCACAGCCCAACTCCAGTTCCGAAGAAGACCACATGTCCACCCTGAGGACATTGATGATAAAGAGGGGCTCGAAAGCCTCCAAGAAGGATGCAGGTAAGTCCCAGATTCCTCCTCCTCTGCCACCGCCCCCCCTCCCTCTAACCCTAAACTTCCCATTCTAGAGCCTAAGAAGAAGAGAAAAAATGAGGCCGAGGAGGCAGATGTGGAGAGACAGAAGAAGCTAAAACAGCAAAAATAACAACAGAAAACTAGCAAAGGCAAGAAACGCGCCTCTTCAGTGGAAAGTGGGGAGAACCGAGACTTGGCCGAGGTACGCCGTACACCGGCCAACTGGTCTCCCGAGCTGAAATTGGATAGGGCACCAATCTCTTGCCAATCCAGCATCAGGGCGTTCCAGCAAGGTCACGCTCACCACCTGGCCGAGGCTTAGGAACAGCCTCTTCTTCTACCCAATGATATGGACGCCCTAGACAAGATGAACCAACCACATCTTTTTCTCTCACTCAAAAGGGACTTGGCTTTGGTGAGTGTCTCGGTCTTACCCCCATTTTACTGCTTTCACTACACTTTAACGAAAAAACCGTTCTCATGTACTTTGAATTTGCTTTACTAATAATGAATCTATTTTAATATTTTAACGCAGGCCATCCAGGAAGTCTTTGTTGCCGAGAAGTTTGTGGAAGACTCTCGAAAGAAAGCTGCAGCTGAACTTGAGGTCCGGCAGGAGACCGAGAAGTCCCTAGGCCAAGCTCTTGCGGAGAATGAGAACCTAAACAAGCAGTTGGCAGAGCAGAAAAGGGAAAGGGACGGTGCCGAGGCTAGTCTGAAGACAATGAAAATCCAAGTGGAGGGGCAACGCAAGCTTCTGCGTCAGAAGGACGAGGACTTGTCCAAAGCCCAGAAAGAAAATTCCGACTTGAAGAAGGAGCTTGCTAGGATGAGGGAAGAGGCTCGTACCTTCAAGGATAGCATGAAGGCCACAAAGAAGGCTGCTTACAAAGAAGGGGTGGAGGCGACAGAAAACCAACTGATAGAGGAGTTCGTCGAGCTGTGCCGGGAGTATTGCCAACAAGTATAGGCAGAAGCTCTAAATGTGGCAGGGATTCTCACAACTTTCGAGTTGAGAAAGCCTAAAAACATTTGGCTTCCCCAGGACATCCAGGTGCTCAAAGAGCTTCCTCCTGTCGCACCTACCCCCGAGACAGCTCCTTCAACGCATCCATCCAAGATTTTGCTGCCCATTCCAACTCCTAAAGAACCCGCTGGTTCTGACAAAAAGAAGGAACAAGGCGACGGAGCCGAAGCCTACGAGCCAGAATGCTGAGCCCAATGTCCGTCCCATAGTGGCCAGAGATAAAGGGAAACAAGTCCAGACCTCATTTGAAGCAAAGCTGAAACAAACAGAGGAGGACAGCAAACCAAAAGAGGCTGCCAGCACTTCCGAGCAGGACCCCCCTTCTAAGGCTTAAGGCTCAGGCCACTTAGGATCACCTTTTTCCTTTCTGATATAAAAATTTTTGTATTAGGGCTTTTGTTTTGAGTGTACATCTTAAAACAAATTAATGAGAAGCTTTGAATGGTTTGATCTTCATCTAACTTCCAACCTTTAGTACAAAAATAGTAATTCGCTTCTCTTTAGCGCAAAATTGAATGAATGGAATAATTAACTCCTCCTAATACATAGTAAAGTCTTCAAAATATTTCGATTAGCCGTAACTTCAAATAAAAGTACATACACTTAGCGCATACTTATAAATCATGCCTCAAGACCATAATATATGTAATACAGCAATACACAATCTAAAATTTAATTTAGGATTCAGTTTGGGGCATAAAGCAATCCATCAAACTTATTGTGGCTCATCAACGCATCAACGCTCATGTGGTATGGTTTCTGCTAATTTTCCCAAAGTAAAGGGTCCGAGGACCCGATATAACTAAGATTCTGTTTAACAGTCAATAGGATATCAATTTCTGCAATGTATGTGATCCAAGGACCATGCATGACCAAGTTTCCATTTGATATTTTGAAATAGTGAATTGAAATGTTAATTTCCTCAAAGTAGAAGGTCTGAGAACCCGACATAACTAAGGTTCTGTTTAAGAAACAATAGGATATCAATTTCCACACGGCATGTGGTCCGAGGACCATGCATGACCAAGTTTCTGTTTGATATTTAGAAATAGTAAATTGAAATGTTAATTTCTCCAAAGTAGAAGGTCTAAGGACCCAACATAACTAAAGTTTTGTTTAACAAACAATAGGATATCAATTTCCACAAGGCATGTGGTCCGAGGACCATACATGGCCAAGTTTCTGTTTGATACTTAGAAATAGTAAATTGAAATGTTAATTTCTCAAAAGTAGAAGGTCTGAGAACCCGACATAACTAAAGTTATGTTTAACAAACAATAGGATATCAATTTCCACAAGGCATGTGGTCTGAGGACCATGCATGACCAAGTTTCTGTTTGATACTTAAAAATAGTAAATTGAAATGTTAATTTCCCCAAAGTAGAAGGTCTGAGGACCTGACATAACTAAGGTTCTGTTTAACAAACAATAGGATATCAATTTCCACAACGCATGTGGTCTGAGGACCATGCATGACCAAGTTTCTGTTTGATACTTAAAAATAATAAATCGAACTGCATAATGATAATTTGGACAACAAACGACAAAAATGCTTTTTATTAATAATAATACATTCATAGGTTGTTTACATTTCAAGGGCGTTGTACAATTTTTTCATCTAGATCAGTTAAGCGATATGACCCTATGGCCGCTATAGAAATGATCCGATATGGTCCTTCCCAATTTGGTGCTAGCTTTCCCCATGCTATATTTTTGGCAATACCCATGACTTTCTTCAACACCAAATCCTCAAGCGCTAGTGGCCTCAGCTTCACATGAGCATCATATCCTCGTTTGAATTTCTGCTGATAATAAGCCATTTGGACCATGGCGGCCTCTCGCCGTTCCTCAACCAGATCCAGGCTTCTTTCCTAGAGACCATTGTTATTTCTCGGGCTGAAAGAACTCGTTCTTAATGTGAGAAACCCAGATTCTAAAGGAATCACCGCCTCGGCCCCGTAAGTCATGGAGAAGGGTATTTCTCCAGTGGATCTTTGTGGCGTAGTCCGATATGTCCACAAAATGTGTGGCAATTCCTCTACCCATTTACCCTTTGCGTCATCCAGCCCCTTCTTAAATCCATTGACTATAACTTTGTTAGCGGCCTCGGCTTGCCCATTTCCTTAAGGATAAGCTGGAGTGGAGTATCTATTTGTGATACTCAAGTCATTACAATATTTTCTGAAAGCTTTACTATCAAATTGCACGCCATTATCTGAAATAAGTGTGTGAAGTACCCTAAATCTAGTGATTACGTTCTTCCAGATAAATTTCTTGGAGTCCACATCCCTAATAGTTAATAAAGGCTCAGTTTCGACCCACTTGGTGAAGTAGTTAGTTCCCCCGAGTAGCCACATTTTGTTTCCCACAGCCATCGGAAAAGGTCTAACTATATTCAATCCCCATTGAGCGAATGGCCAAGGATTAGACAAAGGATTAAGGACTCCACTAGGCTAATGAATATTGGGAACAAACCTTTGGCATTGGTCACATTTTCTTGCATAGTCTTGAGCTTTTCTCCGCATATTGGGCCACCAATATCCCTGATTCAAAGCCCTATTATTAATTGTACCACAAATCTTTTCTGATTAATGATTGAAGGTTTTTCTTATATAACTTTGAATAAAATATGGGTCCAGTTAATGGGTGCTTTTAGGGCCATTGTTAATAAGCCATTTGACACAACTTTAGTGGAAAATTTAAAAATTCATTAAAAAACAAATAGTTTTTTCCCCATAAAATATTGATGTGAAATATTTATAGTTCAAATGAAACCTTCCTTTGTTCCTTTGGAATGAGGTGGTATTACCACGTATCAGATGCATGTTTCTTCTCTTCATCTCTATGTCAAAGAGAGGAAACATGCATCTAATGCATATTATATTTTCTCCTTTGAAAGAGTAGGGTGGGACTGGAAACTAATGTCATGATTTGAAATTCAATGTTATCAATAAATTAAAGAAGAAGAAGATAGAAATTATAAAAGAACTTTGCTATATATAAAAATTGTAATCAGTTGGACGCTAATTCTCTTCTGGTGGCGGTAGATAGCTAAATTGGGTAGAAAATAGCTAGGCCATTTTAATAAATAAAAAAAATCATATTCGGTTGTTAGATGAATAGTACATAATAAGTCAAGTGCCGGCAATATATGCACAGCACTGGCACTAACTAAGGGGCCCGAGTTTCGCAAAAAAATAAATAAATAAATAAAAATTAAGGGGCCCGTAATATATAAAGCTAGCCAGCTAGTTTTATAGATTAGGATAAGCTTATATTATAATATTAACTGCTACGTGCGGTCATACCAAATATTTCTATAAAAAAAAAAAAAGTCATGCAAATTACGCAAATATTTTCTTCTAAAAAAAGAAAAAAGAAAAACGCAAATATTTAATAAAGATAAAGTAAAAGTGTACGTTTAAAAAAAAAAGAAGAAAAAAAAAAAAATGTACGTTTATGGGTAGACATGCGTATATCTATCTCTGATAGCATTCACATCTGAAATTTTTATCTTATTTTATTTTACTATCTCAAAGAGTTATTTTATCAATTATACTATATTATTTTACAATACACTAAAGATCTCAACTTTTTTTTTAATATTAACATCCCAACTTTTATTTTTTTATTTACTCATTAAAATATATATACTACCTAATAAATTATATTTTTTACTAGGTAGTATATATTATTTTAATAAATAGAATAGGAAAATAAAAGTTGTATATTACCCATAAAATTATATTATTTTATTGGTTAATATATATTATTTTAATGAGTAGTATATATAATTCAATCTCTCTCTCTCTTCTCCCCATCACAACATAAAAAAAATATTATTTTCTTTTATAATTGTGCTAAAGTACTATTACAAATTTGTAATGATATTGTAACACAACTCTAGAATTTTTTAGTATACTAGACCAATACAATGCCAAATGCTGAGGACTTTTAGTGCTTTAATGCTAAAATTTGTTTACATATACTATATTTGCAAGGGCAATTGTGAATGCTCTAAGAAAACAAAAGTTGCATATTACTTTATGCTATATAGCTGCAATATATATTATATAATTATATATATATATATATATATATAGTAGAACATTTTTAATGATCGAATCATGAACTAAAGTTTCAAAAATGGATGAAAAGAAAGAGATTCGGTCAGAGCCAGACGCGAAAAGTGGTGCCGGCACGGAAATTATGGAAGCGCTGTCCTAATTTGACCAACTTGTGGTGCTATTAGACTGTTCACGTTTATTTCTTTCTTTTATGTAAAATGCCAAGAAGAAACGAACATGCTTTATTGCTTTTGTGATTTGTATGAATTCGAAAAGGTGGCGAAGAATAGTAGAATACCAACCCCCTTTTTTTTTTTTTCTTTCCTAATTATTTATGTCATAGATATGACTAGTAACATTTGCCAATTTTGTCTGCACCACTTTTGTAACGTTGTTGCGCTACTTGTTGGCTATGGCCATGTAAGTTTACTATAATGGTGAGTTTGAATTAGATGGAGAATTAAAATTATTTTATTATTTAATTTATTTTTACTATTATTTATAAATTTTATTATACTTTTTGATACTATTTATAAGTCTTATTATATTATTTTAATTAACTTTTATTTTTATTTAGCATAATTTTAACAATAAATTTTTAATTTTAAAAAATTAGTGGTATTTAAATATACACTAAAAGTAAAAACAGCATGAGGGGACATCCAAACAATCTTCCCAGATGACAGTAGTCCTATCCTGTGGCTGTGACTTCCAGTTCAACGGCATATAATTACTGTCCTATGACTATTCGGATATATATCTATAGCTTTACTCCGCCATTCCTTTCCCACTGGAGTACGTTCTTTGTGCAATAATTCATTAATATAAACTTTTTACTCAGAGACTTTGTTGTATTTGTAGAATAGTGGGAAATGGAAATGAGAGAGGTAAAAGTAAGGAGAAAATAGGGAAGGAGTGAGTCTTTGATGGTAAAGTACCCCTCTATTTCTCTCTTTAGTTTGGTCGGGTGAAAAGGGGGAAATGGAAATGAGAGAGGTAAAAGTAAGGAGAAACTAGGGAAGAAGAGGGTCTTTGATGGTAAAGTACCCATCTATTTCTCTCTTCCCTCTACATATCTAGAAGTTTTTATTTGTTTATTTATTTATTTTATTTTATAGAAATATGAGAGTAAATTTTTATAAATTATATTTTTTATATTTTTATTTTTCAACCATGAAAAAGATATTTTTATCCCCACTTTTTTATTCTTCCAACTAAATACATACAATTGAAAATTAGAATTTTTTTTTCAACCATTACTTTTCTAATGTCCCGCGATTGAAATAACATAAAATTAAAAAAATATTTTACAATTATCTATGTGACAAAATATTAATGGTTGATAATAAAGTAATGATGGACCTTTATAAAAACCAACGATCAAGTTTATTGAGAAAAATATTGTCTATAGAATATAGATTACTCATTCAATATAATATTGTAAATTACTCATTCAAGATAAACAACTTATAGCATTTGGATATATATTCGCTTTACTTCTTCCTTAAGAAAAGAAAAATAGTACTAACTGATCATTAATTAGTACTAGTTCATCAACATAAAAACCAAATAGGAAGTACGTTAAGTATATTGTGATTCAGACTTTTTTTTTTTTAGAGATAATTACAATATGCTGCTAACTCCGTAACTTACCCTTCCTTTTCTGGACCATTAGGCACCTTATGTATAGGGGATGTCAATTCAGCTACAAAGCCTTTGCCTGGACTTCTTCTTCTTCTTCTTTTAATTTTTTATTTTTCTCACATTGCAATAGTTACTTATATTATTCGAGTTATATCATATGATAGACTTTAGTTGCACCACTGAGTCATTTTAATTTTATACAAACGCATCGTCGTCGTCATCATCATCACTTGAACATGTCTCTTTGGCTATAAAAAAAGCCAAAGAGACATATATTGAAGTGAGATGATGCATTCGTATAAAATTATTGAAGTGATGATGATGCATTTGGCTATGTTCATCAAAATAAATATCCCTTTGGCTATATTCGAAATGTACCATTTCTATGATCTATTTCTCATTTCTGCATTTTTGTCGAAGCATGGTTGTTAAAAGTCTAGGCAGCGGAATTTGACCGTTTCAGCGTCTCTATCGGACCCAAGTAAAAAGCCACCATAGGACGTTTGCAGCGCAAATTGAGGATGTGACAAGAACGACCAGTTCTGACTTCTGAGTCCAAAAAAGAGGAGAAAATAAAAATTACGGTATATTATAATAATGAGCCCATTTCACTTGCTCCCTCGAATGCAATCCAAGGACCAAATAAGTTTGTATGTACCTTTGGCATACAGCAGGCATCTCTAGCTGTTATAAATAAATATAATTTTTTTATATATGATTTTTTTTTTATTTATAGCTATATCAAATTATCAATTTTGTTTGGTGACCATTCCAATTTCCTTATTGTAACATAATATTTTAAAATTGATTTTTTTTGGTAAAATATTCAGTAACGTAACATGTTTAAAGTTGCATCAGTGTAACTTTAACCAAACTCTATTATTATTATTATTATTATCATTATTATTATTATATAACACAAAACAATAATTAACTTTTTATCACATTGTGTTATACAATTTTCAGTATCTATCAATTCAAAATCAAAATTTTTTTAAAAACCAATTTTTAATGGAAAAAAAAAAAATCTCATATGTAGGCAAAATAACAATTTTTCAAATAGTTGAAAGAAAATATCAAACTTTTATCGGGCTTAACAAAATTTCCCTTCCTTGATTCGATAACTCCACCAATGCCTTCCAGTTAGGTTGGAGATTTTTCGATTTAAGAAAGTTGGGTCGGGTTGGAAAATATCCCAAACCTAACCTCACCTCTAACTGTGAGGATGAGCCATCTATATAACTTTCCTAAACATGATTTGGTTACATGTAGACTACTCTTCAGTCTTCAAACCTTTTTATTTTTTCTTTAGAAAAAATTTAAATCACTATAAATTTTATTATAATGATTTACAAATTAACATGAAAATAAATGTGATTGGTGATTTTTGTATAATGTTAAAGTTGACATATTAGTTTGTAAAATTTACGTAATGAAATTTGTAATATTCCTACAGAGTTACTTCTTGGATGTAATATCCCCGTAGTATCAATTTTTTGAAGTTGATTTACACAATTGATGATGTGGCTTGATGTGGCTTTTATTTTTAGTATTCACCAACATTACTTAACTGAATAACAATTACCGCCTATCATGAAGACATTAGGGAATTTTTTTTAAAAAAAATTTATTGCATATCTAGACTTATTGTGTTATAAAAAAATTGGGAGTGGTTGATTCATATAAAAGCGATTTAGTCTAATAAAAACTTGGCATGTTAGCGAGTAATTTGTTTTTTTGTGTCCCTAACATTTTTCCTAGAGTTTTTATTGTTTCTATGGACAACAAAATAACAATAATAAAATAGACAGTGAAAGTATTGTCATGCAATTTCTTTGTTGTGAAAAAGGAAATTTGGCAAACAATATGAAAGCAATAGACAATTACTTATAATTTATCACATCAAAGTTATGACCAAAGTTAAAAATTGCAACTCAAAATTTATTATAAGTCTAAGTGTAGCTAGAGTTTGAATTACCTCTAGTATTTTTTTAATTAAAATCTCATTTTGTTTTAATAAAAAACTGTTACATCGCCCACTAAATAAATAAAAGATTGAGATTAAAGTCTACTCTCACTTGCTATTGTGTATTTAAATCAAAGTGAGACATCCAATTAAAAAAATACTAAAAATAAGCAAAACCTGTGTAACTGATAGTGAGATCCTCCAAAGTTTGGATTAAATATGGCGATCAAGTGGTTGTAAGTGGAGTAAGTCTATTTTTTTTTTTTTTTTTTTGGGTTGATGAGAGTGAGTCCTTGTTAAGCTAGGTATATAAAATTATACAAATACATAGAAAGGGTCCAAATTAAATTATACACCCTTTGCTTTCTTTGTTTATATTATTGATTTTTTAAACAGGGCAGTTACTTCGTGTGTACCTTTTTCTTTTATCTATACGAACTGTCTTGTATTTCATATTTCTATTTTCTAGCTATACTAGCTAAAAGATTCCCGTATTTACCAAAAGAAAAAATGTTTATAAGAAAAAAAGACGTAAAAAAGTTTACCCAAAAAAAAAAAGAAAAAAAAAGATGCTTGTGCGAATTGATTTTGGGTAGTTGGCTTAGTAGCTGCATAGCTCTTTCCTAGGTGTAATACTTTTCTATTCTACAAATGCCTACCTTGACTAAATGATTAATTAAGGAAAATCTCACACACAGTCGCACACAGGGGCCTCTAATCTCTATATATCCAATCCTCTATCAAACCCCATCACCATATTTCAAAACTATTCTCTTATAGTCTCTTACTGCTCTCTCTCTAATTTCTCTCTGTAATTAACATGGGTCAGAAGGAGGAGGAGGAGATTGATTGTGAAAGTGAACAAGAGGGAGGTTGTGGCTGCAGTGTTGCCATTGCAAGAGCATTGGCTACCACTATCCAACCTAGACTTGCTTCTACCCCCAGTTGATGTGGGTGTGTTTTTCTGTTACAAAAGAGCACCACTTATTGGAAAGGACCTCTCCAATAACTTTGGCTCCATGGTTGGGGTTCTTAAGAAGGCCTTGGCCCAAGCTCTCGTGACATACTATGCTTTTGCTGGTGAGGTGGTGTCAAACCCTGTGGTGAACCTGAGATTCTTTGCAATAACCGTGGTGTGGACTTTGTCGAAGCTTTTGCTGAGGCAGAGCTTAAAGACCTCAACTTTTATAACCCCGATGACACCATTGAAGGCAAACTTGTGCCCAAGAAGAAGCATGGTGTGCTCGCTGTCCAGGTTCGTCACGTGTTTCTTATTTCCAATATATTCACGAACACGCACACCCACACCCACACGCACAGAGCGGTAATATTTTTGGCTCCTGCTAGAACGAAAATTATCTTAGCATATGAAATCTCCCAATCACTTTATAACGTCAATCTTTCTCCAACCCCTAATACATCTCAAACGAACCCCCCTTTTTTTTTTTCCTTTAAAGGGAGAAAATCCTGGAAACTTTTTTTGGATATATATTTTTTCTCTCCCTAAAATGTGTTTTTGGAAGATGCTATAGCCACATAATTTTACATGCAAACAATTCAATTTTAATAGTCAGTAGAGTATTTTTCGATGAAGTAAAAATCTGAAATAATAAGAAATGAGAATAGTTTTTGAAACTACTTTGAAAGAAACATTATGCCTTTTTTTATTTTAATTTTATTTATGATTATCTATTTATAAATAAATGGATCAAAACCAAGAATAGATTTTATCTTAATTAAAACCACTTTTAATGAAGTAGTATTACTGGTTTTTAAATCAGAATATTCCTTGTCTTTGTTTAGGCATCTCGTGAGGGTGTGTATTATTACTCTCAGTCTCGCATGATTGCATGTATTTAATAGTAGAATATTTTTCAAAAGAATCTATCTTTACATATCATGCGAAATTAGGCGGCTGATCAAAGTTTGACGTACCGTCCGCACACAAGAATCTATCTCACAGTGTTTTTTTTTTTTTTTTTTTTTTGAGAAGCCAGATCAAAGACCTAGGCAATTTATTCCGAAAAACCAAATTCAATGAACATCACGCAAAATTATAGAGGCAATTATCAGATGGAGAATCATTCAACTATACTGTTTGAATATAACTTATTACTAAAAACTAAAAATATTATAATAAAATAATTTTTAAATATATAAATAATTTTGTGAAACTCAATTTTATAATTATTTTTACGAAAAAAAATATTTATGAGCCACGTAAACAGGACTACCAAAAAAAAAAATATGTGGGCTGAAAACAGCGCAAAATGTAGCACCGTAAGACAAAAAATTCGAATAAAGTACAACCCACTGAAATTCAGTTTCAGCTCTATTGCTAATATGAAAAATGCGTGTTTACTTTTTGGCTTCTTCACAAATGCCAAACTGCTGGTTTGAACTTTGAATGATATCTTGAATTTGGATCGTACGGATATTCATAGTTTCAGTCTGCCTCTGTTTCTAAACCTTGCCGGCTGCCGCACCTTAATTTACCGCTTCAACTATATAATGATCAATAATTGCTTTCAACAAAACCTAGCTACTATTTCTTATGTGTTCTATTTTCAGTTTTTTAATTAAAATTAAATTATTTTTTTAAAGTGAAAATATAAATTATATGGTTCGTGATACTGAACAATAAATCATAAATTTTTTTTTTTTCTAATGGTCCTGGCTTGTATGGAAAACTTAACATACAATACCATCATATTTTGTCCACTTGCTTTTCTTTAAGATTATATTTAAATTTGATCCACCAAAAGGAAAGAAAGAATAATCCCTAAATAATGGAGCCAAGCAATAGAAGAAAATAAGAGGTAAACTGTTATTGATAAGAAAATATCACATATGTGGGATATATTTATCCTCCCTAGTAATATGTAGGTCTCATGTGACTATAAAGTCTACACACTATGAAACAAAATATGCACATATTTAATATATGAGATGGTTATTGTTATTGAACTATGTTAAAGATGAAATTTATTTATTTATTTTTTTGAAAAAGAAATTAAATTTCACGTTATTGTTAATATTTTTTGTTTTTACTCGCTTTAATTAAATTTGTCAAAAGTAAGGCATTATGTTCACACACGTGATATTGCTAGAGTTAATTATTATTAACTATTTAGAAAAACAAGCTGTAAAAAAATGGATTTTTTTTTTTTGGTAATAAAAAAAATGGAATCCATTATACATGTAGGACTAACAAACTTCATAAATTAATCAAATTCAGAGAAAAAAAAGAATAAAATTAATTAAAAAAGAAAGGCTCCTTTTGATATTAATTATTATACACCGAGAGTCTTTAGCCTACTAACCCAATAACTTTGTTACAATTAGAACAGCAACCAGTCCAAATAAACGCAACAAGTACATGGATTTGGTGACGACGAATTAGTCAAATGTTAAATGTTTGACAAGGCACGTAGTAAAAAAATAAATACTAATAGTGACATTTTTGGTTTTGCGTTTGGAATATGCAGGCAACCGAGCTCAAGTGTGGTGGGTTGGTTGTGGCGTGCACGTTTGACCATAGAATTGCAGACGCCTACTCGGCCAACCTATTTCTTGTATCATGGGCTGAGATGGCTCAGTCTAAACCCATCTCTACGGTGCCATGTTTTCGTCGTTCTTTACTCAATCCCAGACGCCCTGGTTCAATTCATCCATCTTTGAACGACATGTATGTTCCAGTGACCTCGTTGCCTCCACCCAAAGACCCACAACCTTGTGATGATTATCTTATTAGCCGCATATACTACATTAAGGCTGACCAACTCAACCTGCTCCAATCACTTGCTACCACAACCAATGGTTGCAGGAGGACTAAACTAGAGTCCTTTAGTGCCTTCTTGTGGAAGATGGTTGCTAAACATGCTATTCTTAACAATGTGGACAAAAAGGTAACCAAAATGGGCATTGTTGTGGATGGTAGGACAAGGTTAAGTGATGGAGATATAGACAAAGCTTCACTCATGGGGTCTTACTTTGGAAATGTGCTATCCATACCTTATGGAGGCAAGGATGTAAATGAGATTGATGAAAATCCATTGAGTTATGTGGCAAATGAAGTTCATGAATTCTTGGATGGTGCAGTGACCAGGAACATTTCTTGGGGCTCATAGATTGGGTGGAGTCTCATCGTCCAGTGCCAGGGTTGGCTAAGATATATTGTAGTGGGAGTGAAGATGGACCAGCTTTTGTGGTATCATCAGGGCAAAGGTTTCCGGAGTCAAAGGTGGATTTTGGATGGGGCAAGCCATTATTTGGGTCATACCATTTTCCATGGGGAGGTGACTCAGGGTATGTGATGCCAATGCCGAGTCCAAGTTGCAACGGTGACTGGGTTGTGTACATGCACCTCTTGAAAGGCCAAGTAGAGTTGATAGAGACTGAAGCTGCTCATCTCTTTAGACCCTTGACTTTTGATTATCTCCAACGTCCCACAAAGAATAATTTGCCTTATATATAATTAAATTAATTTTCCTGTGCTACAAAAGATAAGGTGTGCTATTTAATTTCTTTTTCTTTTTCTTTGCTTCAATTTGGATGGCTTCAAACGGTGGTGATGGAAGCTTGGAAGTCATATGCGTACTTATGTATATATGTAACTAAGTGTGCTCAATATCTAGTGGGAGTGGACAATCGTTCGCTTCGATCGCAACCTTTATCTTTTACTTTGTTGGATTATATTATGATGGTGATCTTTATCTACTGTTTGTAATTACTTAAAAAAAAAAAAAAAAAATCAATGTACCAACCCACCATCTCTTTATCATTAATAATATTAATTGACTACTCTCTCAACTCTTTCAATTCTTCTTCTTTTTCTTTATTTACTAATTTTACATTCATAAAGGAAATTTCGATGCGCCTTCCATTGTCTACCGTCTATAACAAGCAAAAATGATAACAGCTGCTATGGTTATATGATAAAATGATAAGATGCAATTTTTGTGCTATACACATATATTATGATATATAAAGAGCATTATGATTAATTAAAATAATAGGAATTTTTTTTAAAGATAAAAAATAATAGGAATTAAGAATATTACAAATAAAGAGTGATGTTATTAAAACTACAAATTTTACTAATAAACCTTATATATATATCATTGTATAAAAATAGTTATTCAAACATTAATTCATTTATTATATATATGTTGTTTAAGTGACACCATTATATTTTTGTTATATCAATTTATAAGTATTATGTAGTTAAAATTTATAATAATTTAAACTATTTTCCTAAATAATTATTAATGCCTGTTTTTCAAAGTCTAAATCTCGTGTTATATAGCCCATAAAATTAGAAAAAAAAAAAAAAAAAAATCTATCTCGTGTTATAGATGAGTCTTTTTCTATTATTTTTTTAAGAGAAAACTTACGTACTTTTCGATTCCTTTTCCATTGTCTATATACATGTAGTCTATAGGTTCTATAGTCTATGCCAGGCAAAAAGAAACGTCTAGTATGATTTATGAACAAATGACGCCATGCATTGTTTTCAAGATCTATAATTTGTTCGACCATTACAACCTGAAGTATAATTATAGGGAGAAAAAGCAATTGTTTTTCTTTTCGCATACAAATTTCTACAAATTTTCATAAACAAAATTTTTAGGGTATTTGTTAACTTTTTCTTTATTTTTTATATAATTTTTTAATATCAATGTAATTTTTTTTCATTAAAATTCATTCTTCTTGCTTGTTGAGATTCAAAACTGCTAATAATTATTATTCTATTATTCTATATATCTCTCTCTCTTTTAAAGAAACTTTATATCCATGTGCACATTTTCTAGTAAAAATTTATATTTATGAAACAAATGTACAAATAAAGAAATCTTATCTTAAATATCAAACTATAATGATTAAAGTAAAATCACGCTTAGAGTTAACAAACCAAGAATAGTTTTGTATTAAAATCAAATGTTATGTCCAGGCATAAAATTTAAATAAAAAAGGTGTACTTATTTAATATATCAATAAATTTAGATATTATAAAATATTAATTTAGAGATTGAAGGATGAAAACTTCTCGATAATCGTTCATTGGTTAAGAAAGTATGGGTATAATTAAGAAACAAACAAAGTGCTTAAGAAATTAGAAGTGAGGTAATTAATTAGTGAACATATTTTTGGAAAAGGGAGCTGATGATGTTGAGATCGTTAGTCAAAATGATCGTCCAGAATGAGAGCCATCCAAAACTGCTAAAAGTCTCACAAGAGTAAATAAAGAATGGAAGGAATATGGATCATCGGTGTGGTGCTTGCCACAAAACTTCCGATGGTAAACTCAGATAGCTAGGAGAGAAAAGAAGGCTCAATACCAAAATATGAGGGTATATTAGTTAGAAAATCAATACCTCCTTAAGTCCTGGGATGCTAGTATATATACAATTGCTTCCTCCTCCTACCCGTTGGAGGTGTTTTAATAGTAGTTTCAATGTGGTACTGTAACGCCTCTGTGAAGTGTTAATGATAAGATCTTTGTCTCTCCAACGATACGAAGTCTCATTACTGTTATGTAACGCTTCGCCATTTATTGTGAGTGAATGACCTTTTTTTTATCCGATGGATAGTATATTGGACAAAGACTGATGTTACCCTTGTCCCCTATCTCCTCTTCTAGACGAGGATATTGCCTGGCCTATCACGAACAATTAGAGAGTGTTTGACAAGTTAGTTTAAACATATTTCCATATATTTTAAACAAAATTACACATTTTTTCACTCACACGTATATCAAAAATACCAAACAATATAATTTAAATTACTCTCTCAAACACCCCCTTATTATATTTTTTTCAAGTTGTTTCACATGTTCTTTAAGGCAAGAAAGAGGGATAGGAAGAGGAAGACGAAGACCTTGTGAAAGAGTGCATTTCCATTTTCGTTTTCAACACGTAATAATAACTCGCCTCACCTACGACACGTGTTTAACCAAAATTGATATCACCGTACACAGGACAACAACCTCTTTGATTGGACAGGAAATGGATATATACTATATAGTGCGAATCACATTGATTCCATTTCGTTGGGTGAGAAACGAAAATGAGAGGGGCTAGCTATCTATCCCTCTTTTGGTGTGTTATTTTATATGTCCCAAATGATCCTGTAAAATTCTCTTCTCAAATATATGTAAAAAGATCTACAATGCTACAATACTCAATAAATAAATAATAAATTTTTGATTTTTTTAAATATATATAATTATTTTAATATTTTTAAAATTTAGTCTACAAAAATAAGAGTTGGCTTTTCCAAATATTTGATTTAGTCCAATGATGTTCTTAAAAAATTGGTTTAATAGCTATAGAGACATAATATTATTTTTTAGAATTCTATTTTTTATTGTAAAATGTGTTCTTATATCTGTTAAATATTTAATAAAGTTTGGCACCAAACATGTTTGAATTTATATCTTTTTCAACTCATTATATGACAATTAATAAGTCATTGACTCATTAAAAATTATTGTCTCTAAAACTGCACATGAAATATTTCTTTAGTTGTAACATAATGGGTTAGAGCAGGATAGTTTCAAATATGTTTGGAGCTTAACTTTTTCCTCCAAGTTTTAGATCTTTTATGTTTTTGAAAATTTTGTTAGTTCAATTGAAAGATTTTTTTACTTACTTTAATATAAAATTTATAATTTGTATAAAAAAATGAAAATTTTTAAGAATTTCACTATAAAAATAGTAAAAATGAAATTTATTTTTTGAAAGATCGCCATCAAACATAATTGTGATTAAAAATACTAAGTTTTTTTTTTTTGGTGTGTGTATATATATAACTTATCAAATAAAAAAGTGTGTATATATAATAAAAAAACATGTGTATATATATGTGGAGGGTTGTCTTGATAAACATATTAGTATTGCAACTTGGGCCTTCCAAAAAAAAAATTCCTAACTTCGCCTCTCCTACACTTTGTTATTGTTGGGGTTTCATAGACGAGTTTGTTGTTCTAGTTCGGAGTCACTGTGATGGTAGTGGCTTGGAATTTTGTTTGGGAGAAGAGAGGGTTGCTAAGGTTTGGGCATGAAGAAAGAGAGAGGGGTGAAGGGAGAATTTTTTTTATATATCCTTCCATTTGGATTGTAAGAAAGTGAAAGAAATGTCTTATTTATTTATTTTATTTTTTTGGTATGAATTTGAGTTGTTTGGGTAGTGAGATTGTGCAAGAAAGTGAAGAGTTTTTATTTTTTATTTGTTTTTGGAGGATTGAGTTATGTGGTTGGTGAGAAAGTGGGGGAAAGTGATTAAAAACTTGTTCAGTAGTTTTATGGTTTTTTTTTTGGTTTAAATATAAAATTTTGTTAAGTTATTTAAAAGGTTATTTGTGGAAATTCATTGTAAAATTATAATGATTATGATGGGATATAATTAATAAACCAAAAAAATGTAATTGTATATTCCTATAACAATGTAACGTTACAAAAATCTTACATTACACCAATTAAATCTAATATTTTGAACTTTGTGGGGTTAATCCTCATGGTATTATTATTATAACTCATTGATTTTTAAATAAAACCAAAATGGCTACCACTACCAACCAATTCCATCAGCATGTATATCTTTCCTCAGGTAATATTTGTCGTTACTATCACACCATTGAATCTTTCTTGCGCGGAGAAGATGAGTCCACATTGTTTTGTAAGGTAATGATTGTCATTGTTTCATTCTATAAATTAACTCAACACGGTTCACATTGTTATCTTTCTTTTTTATTTTTTTAACAAAAGTAATAAATATTTTTTTTTCCTTTTAAAAATCAAAAGTAACAAAGAGTCAAATTAAGACTAACAACAATTGATTAACTTTGTTAATATGGTCTCACTTTTATAGCCGACCTAATATTCCTTACACACACATTTTCCCTGTAGCTAAACCAGATAAACTGAAAAGAATAATTTTATTCAATACCTATGTAGAGTCTTGGGAGTATATATGTCTTAGATACCAGTACCACCCACAATAACAATACCAAAAACAATGAAGTCTTAGTATAAAAAAGTATCATTCTCAAACCCCCGTACATCTACATTTGAAACTAACATTTGCAATCATATAGCTCCTAACTCTCTCTCTTGGCATGTAATGTAAACTACAATTTATTAAGTTCAAAGGGGAATTCCCCCAGGACTACAATTTATCATGGTCTAAAGGACTAACCAAAGTAACAAGTAGTCCCAAATACAACTAAACGACTTTAATTAAATTAAGGAAATACAACAGAAAACAAGACCTGGTAATTAAAAGGAAAAAGATCTAATAAATTATACTCCTATAAAAATTCTGGAAAGTAAGTAATAATCATGGCTTATCTGTCTGAAGAATTTATTAGATTTAATAGATCTAAAATGCACCACCAGAATCGGGTATATTAGTTCACCATATACAGAGAATCTCAGTTATTTTATTTAAGCATTGAAGTCACCATACGATCGTGATGAGTGCTACCCAATAAGTGGAATCAGTTAGTTCAGTTTAAACGACTTTTTTTCCTCTATTTTTTTTTTTTTTTTTTGGCTGGGCCAATCTTTTTTAATTTGATTATGGTGGCTATTACTCATTTTGGTATTAACAGTCACAGCATCTCTTCTAATTTCAATTCTCCACCTACCAAACCCACTATATATAGTGGGCTTCCCATTTTTAATCTTAAATAATTAGAGCGTGAACCAATCGGCAATCGATCGCAAACCAATGACAATGAGTGACACTTCCATATCTATATACATATAGACTTATTTTTAGGTCGGTAGTGGGGTTCTGGATATGGTCAATTTGGTCACTCATTTAGTTGATCAGGGAGGCCAATAGCGAGGACTTTAGGTACCGGGTCAACCTATAAGAACAAAAATAGTAGTTAGCATCAATGGATAATAACGATAACAATGATGATGACACCCGAAGGCGAGTGTATTTGGCATTAGTGTTTTTGTTCAGTTTTATTATGTAGAAGTTTGGATAGCATTTTGCACCTCTAGCGGTTTTTGGTAGGTCCAACGGATAGCTTCTTAAAATTGTATTTAAAAAATATATAAATATATAAATGTTTGTGGGGTGTAGGGGGTAAGGGTCTGAGTTTAAATCTCCAGGAATGAGCTTCACACACATATACACTTAGATTAGGTTATAATAGAAATTCCATTTTGTATATTAAAAAAAAAATTTGGATAAGGGCTGGGGTTCAAGTCTCCAGGAGGAAGCTTCACACACATATACCGCTCCGTTTGTTTCAATGGAAAATCTTGTGTAAAGATAGTTTTCCTTGTTTTCCAGTGTTTGGTAGAATAAAAAAAGATGAGTAAAAGGAAAACGATCTTTGGTCAACATAAAATGTATGGCTTATTTTTGGAGATTGTTTTCCATTAAATTTTTTTGGAAAACAACTCTATCTCACAGCAAGTTAAATAAGGGAAGTTATGAGGTTGTTTTTCAACTCATTTAAAGTTGCTACCAAACATTAAAAAATGAGATAATTTTATAGAAAATGTTTTTTTAGAAAATAACTCATTTTCTAGAAAACAACATTGCTGAAACAAACAGAACGTACATTTAGATTAGATTATAATAGAAATTTTATCTTGTATATTAAAAAAAATTTTGAATAAAAAAATTAAATATATAAATTAATGCCAGACCCACTAAAAAGGCTCATACGTACATAACACATACTAGTATTATTGATACCGTACCGTACCGGTTAGTGCACCGATATAAGTACACTCTTATTTCGTACCAGAACAATACAGGCCATACCGGCTACATACCAGCCGTACTAGTGAATTTTGGCCATACCATCCGGTAAATGAATATTGTACCGGCTGTACAAAATGCAGTTTTTTTTTTTTTTTTTTTTTTTTTGTTTGTAATTGTGGTGATTTTTTAAGGGCAGGATGGTAATTTCAAGTCCTAATCTAATCCTAAACACTACCTAAGCCGCACTCTAAACACTTCTGACTTATTTGTCTTCATTGTATGCAATGAACAATTAAGTTTTTTTTTTCTTTGTATGCAATGAAAAATTGAAGTAATGTTTTATGGTAAACAGAGATTTTTGAGATAATGTTTCATGGTAAATAGAGATTTGTGTGTGTGTGTGTGTGTGTGTGTGTGTATTAAATATATAAAATAGCGATAAACCAGAACGGTACACGGTATTGACCGATATCCAAAATATATCGTACCGGTGGCCAAATCGATACAGCCTCCAATACGGTATTGACTTCCTTGATATATACTATTAGTGTACTTTGAATAAGGAATAAAAATCACAATGGAGGATCCAATAATTATTCATATTTTGAACAAGATTGCTCCACAACCATATAGCTTCTTGTGGTTGTAGTTCTTCTGCAAAACTCCTGTGGCTTAGTGGTTCTGCTTATAACATGTCTTTATGCATGCCATTTGCTAAACTTGGAATGGTGCGTACGTAGGGTAGCTTTAGAGTCATTGGCCACTGCATAGGGCCAAAGAAAAAATGAAAAGTGAGCCTTGAGGTTTATTTTTAATTTTAAATATTTTTAATAAAACATTTGGGGTTTAAATTTGTCTTTCCTTAATTACCAAATTATAAACAAATAAATAAAAGAAAAATAGTAGTGATATGTTGCGATCAAATCCATAGTGCGTACGTAGGGGGGGGTCAAAAGAAGGCATGTTGTTACAAACCAGCTTGTTGAAGTAAATTTGGACAGCAGCTTAGATCAGATTATGCAGCACAGTTCAGATTACACAGTAGATCAAATTACGCAACATAGTTGTTACTATCTCTTGGCTGCTCCGGATGAGTGTTATCTATTGCACAAGATTGGTTCTATCTTGTTGAAGTTATCTGATTGTTTAGGAGTTAATAATGGTTATCTTTTTTATGTTTATAGAGTTGCTTTTCAAATAAGGACTCTGCTTGGGTGTGTCCAACAGAGATAGGAGTTGGAAATAAGATAGGACTTGATGTTATTTTATCTTTATCATTAGGAATGCATTGTATGCTCAGTTGGAGGCTATTTATAGTCTACGTTCATAATAAGAAAGCACCTGAATAGTTCACTAAAACAATCAAGCTTTTGCTTGTTAAGGAGGTTCCGGTTATCCCTTGAAGCATAACCAGAAATTTATCCTTCTTTTTTTGTTAATTTTCAAATTTCCTTAATCTAACCTAACCCCACGCGGGAAAAGAGGTGCAACACGCGGCCGAGGCGGGGGCTGTATCAGCTTGGTATCAGAGCCGAATATGGCTGAGGATTGTGTGGGTAGGTTGGAAGGTGAGGTTAACAACCAAACTTCCATGGTTTCGAAACAACAGAAGGTGATGAAGGAGATACAAGAGATGCTTCTACAATGCATACTCGTTCTGAAAGGCATATGAGTACTTATAGCAGCGAAAGGGCAGAGAATTCTCATCAGCATGGTGAGGGAGAAAGATTTTCAGGTAGAGTCAACTCAGGACAGTGGGGCTCAAATGGTTCGGTTATCCCAAGGGTAACCAAACTTGACTTTCCACACTTTAACGGCATGGAAGATCCCACCAGTTGGGTGTGTAGAGCCGAACAATTTTTTGAGTTTTAAAAAATTCTCACGGAAGAGCAGTTACCTTTGGCTGCTTACCACCTGGAAGGAGAAGCTCAGCTATGGTATCAGTTACTTAAGGACGAAGGGCAGGAACTCACATGGGCTACATTCAAGGAAGGGTTGTACACAAGGTATGGGCCAACTAAATATGTAGATTTCTTTGGTGATTTGACTAAACTCAAGCAAACTGGAACATTACGGGAGTATCAGAGTCAATTTGAGAGACTACTTAGTAGAGTAGGCAAATTACCAGGACCTCATCAAGTTGGGTGTTTTATTAGCGGCCTTAAAGACTACCTGAGAGTTGATGTTCAAGCACTCAAGCGTACAACTCTCACATCAGCAGTGGGGTTGGCTCGATTATATAAGGCCAAAAGTCAAAACCAATGAAAGGTATTCAATACATTAGATAATAAGAAGCTAGTCGCAGCATCTAATTCAAGCCCGCACCAATCACTGGTTGCTAACACGACCATCCGGAGGCTGAATCTAACGGAAATCAAGGAATGGCGAGACAAAGGTCTATGCTTTTATTGTGATGAGAAGTTTGGGCCCGGTCATCGTTGTAAACGTCTTTTTTCCATTGAAGCATGTTGGCCTGACAAAGAAACAAAAGTAGAGGATCAAGAAGATGTAGAGGAACAAACAAGGTCTACTGAGGAAGCACTTGGCATTTCTCTACATGCCATAGCAGGGACACCTGCTCCTTAAACTATGCGGGTCAAGGCTTTAATGAAGGGAAGGTTACTCACAATTTTGATAGATTCGGGGAGCACCCATAATTTCTTGAGTGAAGACATGGCAGATAGATTAAAGCTACAACCATGTAAAGTGGGCAGATTTGATGTGACAGTAGCAAATGGAGAGAAGTTGACGAGTGGGGGAAGATGTCAACGGGTGCAGGTAGAAATGCAAGGCAATGCCTTTGTCTCTGATTTTTATTTATTACCATTGGAGGGGTTTGATGCAGTTCTGGGAGCACAGTGATTAATCACTCTAGGCCCTATACTATGGGATTTCTCAAGAATGAACATGAAGTTTAGGATGGAAGGAAAGACAATAGAGTTGCAGTGTCTAACAAAACCAACTAATAGATTGGTTAATGAAAAGGAAATTAACTAAGAGATCAAGAAAGAGAAACGGGGAATTTTGCTGCAATTGTTCTCTCTCTGTGCAAGTGCACCAACAACACAGGTTGGTAATTCTGCAGATACAGGATCACTCTCACAACAGGTGCTGTCTTTATTCCAAGATCTCTTTGTCGAACCTAAGGGGCTTCCACCTTCAAGAACTCATGATCACCGGATTCCCTTGACACCAAGAAGTCAACCAGTTTTGGTGAGACCATATCGTTATCCTCATTTTAAAAAATCTAAAATTGAAAAATTGATTTCAGAGATGTTGGAATCGAGAGTAATCCGGCTAAGCCACAATCCTTACTCCTCTCCTGTCATTCTTGTGAAGAAACATGATGGGTCTTGGAGGCTTTGCATTGATTATAGGGCCTTGAATCAAATCACAGTTAAGGATAAATTTTCCATACCAGTGATTGACGAGTTGCTTGACGAGTTGCATGGAGCTTGCTGCTTCTCCAAACTAGATTTAAGATCTGGATACCATTAAATCCGAATGCACCCGGAGGATATTCCAAAAACCGCATTTCGTACTCATCAAGGCCACTACGAGTTCTAGTAATGCCATTCGGTCTCACCAATGCCCCATCCACATTCCAGTCCCTTATGAACGAAATTTTCAAGAAGTACTTACGGAAGTTCGTCTTAGTATTTTTTGATGATATTCTAATTTACAGCAAAAATTGGGATGAGCACTGGATTCATGTTGAGAAGGTATTGTCCATTTGAAGAGATCATAAGTTGTTTGTCAAGAAGGAAAATTTTCAGTTTGGCCAAGAATGTATTCATTACCTTGGTCATGTGATTTCAAGGGAAGGAGTAGCGGTAGACCTAGAGAAGGTGCAGGCCATGTTGAAATGGTCAAAGCCAAAGACACTTAAGGCTCTTAGAGGAGTTCTGGGGTTAACTAGATACTATAGGAAATTTATTCAAGGCTATGGGAAGGTTGTTGGACCTCTCACATCCATGTTAAAAAAAGATTCATTTGCTTGGAACCAGGAGGCAGAGAAGGCATTCGAACACCTCAAACATGCTATGACTTAAGCACCAGTGCCAGCTCTTCCGGATTTCACTCAACCATTCATAGTTGAATGTGATGCATAAGGCACAGGTATTGGAGTGGTTCTCATGCAAGATAAGAAACCAATTGCATTTCTAAGTCAGGCTCTACATGGAAAGAATTTGGCATTATCAACTTATGACAAGGAAATGTTGGCCTTGGTGTTAGCAGTGAAGAAGTGGCGATCGTATCTCACGGGGCATCGGTTCATAGTAAGGATAGATCAAAAAAGCTTGAAATATCTCTGGGAGCAGAAAATCAACACAGCAGAAATGGCTCACAAAATTGTGGGCTATGACTTTGTCATTGAGTATAAGCATGGAAGTGAAAATGTTGTCGCTGATGCTTTGTCACGTTGTGTAGAAAATTGAGAACTCATAGCAGTGTCTCAACCTAAGCCATCATGGTTGGAACCCATTAAGCAAGAGGTCCAATCACAACCACAGTTACAATGGTTAGTCAAGCTATGTGAAGAGGATGAGGTAGTGGGTCTATGGTTGTTTCAAGAAGAAATTCTTTTCTTCAAGGAACAGATCTATTTATGGGAGCAATCCCCATTTATAAAATCCATAATTGAAGAAATTCATTCCAGCACTCATGAAGTTATCTGAAAACATTATAGCGGGTCCGATCGATTTTTTATTGGAAGGGGATGAAGAAACATGTAAAAAGGTTTATTCAGCAATGTGATATCTGCCAACGCAATAAGGTTGAGAATCTCTCTCCAGCTGGCCTACTTCAATCGTTACCGATTCCCACTCAAGTTTGGTCAGATATATCCATGGATTTCATTGATGGTCTTCCTATTTCACAAGGTAAGACTACTATTTTTGTGGTTGTGGATAGACTATCAAAGTATGCACATTTTGTACCCATCTCTCACCCTTACACTATAGTTGGTGTGGCACAAGTATTTTTTTAAGAAATTTTTCGATTGCATAGCATGCCAAAATCTATTGTTTGTGATAGAGATGTAGCTTTCACCAGTGCCTTCTGGAAGGAATTATTTCGATTGTAGGGAACTCATTTTAATTTCAGCTCTTCATGTCATCCACAAACTGATGGATAAACTGAGGTTGTCAATCGAACCTTGGAGATGTATTTGTGTTGTTTTACAGGTACAAGACCCAAAGAATGGGTACAATGGATCCCATTCGAAGTAGTCTATGGAAGGAAGCCACCTACCCTACTGTCAAATGTTCCTGGTACATCAAAGATTGAAGTTGTGGAAAAAGAATTGTAAACTTAGGATGAAGTTTTGTAGGAGCTCTGTCAGAATATCAAGGCTGCCCAAGCACGGATGAAGCAAAATGCAGACAAACATCGAAGGGAAAAGGAGTTCAAGGTTCGTGATTGGGTGTATTTAAGGCTTTAACCTTACAAGCAAAACTCAGTAGCTTTTCGTAAGAATCTCAAGTTGTCACCCCGCTATTATGGTCCTTTGAACATCATTGAACGGGTAGGAGTTGTGTCTTATAAACTTAAGTTACCTGAAGGGTTCAGAAATTCATCCAGTGTTTCATGTTTCAAACCTCAAGGAGAAATTAGGTGAACAAGATAAAATGAATCCTGAATTGCCTAACTTGGATGTCACTGACAGTATCAATCCCACTCCACAAGCAATTTTGGATAGGCGAACCAAGCGAAGGAAAGAAGAGGTTCTGGTACATTGGCAAGGGTTATCACCAACAGATGCCACATGGGAAGAAGTTGAAGGTTTATGCATTTGGTTTCCCAATGTGTCCCTTGAGGACAAGGGAATTCTTTAAGGGGAAGGGAGTGTTACGAACTAGCTTGTTAAAGTAAATTTGGACAGCAGCTCAGATCAAATTATGCAGCACAGTTCAGTTCAGATCAAATTATGTAGCACAGTTCAGATTATACAGCAGATCAAATTATGCAGCACAGTTGTTACTATCTCTTGGCTGCTCTGGATGAGTGTTATCTATTGCACAAGATTGGTTCTATCTTATTGAAGTTATTTGATTGTTTAGGATTTGTTTAGAAGTTAACAATTGTTATTTTATTTATGTTTATAGAGTTGCTTTTCAAATAAGGACTCTACTTGGGTGTGTCCAATAGAGATAGGAGTTGGAAATAAGATAGGACTTGATGTTATTTTATCTTTATCATTAGGAATGCATTGTATGCTCAGTTGGAGGCTATTTATAGTCTACGTTTATTAATAAGAAAGCATCTGAATATTTAACTAAAACAATCAAGCTTTTGCTTGTTAAGGAGGTCCCGGTTATCCCTTGAAGCATAACTAGAATTTATCCTTCTTCTTTTTTGTTAATTTCCAGAATTTCCTCAATCTAACCATAGCCCCACACAGGAAAAGAGGTGCAACACGCGGCCAAGACGGGGTCGTATCACACGTGCTTTTGAAACAAAACATCAACCACATATTTTACATTTTTTATTATATATAATTAATGAAATGAGTATTGATTACAAACTCTTGATATTTAGACCCCAAATTAATTATTACTTAGTTAATTTTATGCTAATCTAATAATTAGGTCCTATTATATACAAGATTAACCAATTAACATATATATATATATATATATGTGTGTGTGTGTGTGTGTGTGTGTGTGTGCATGAAATAATATTAATAACAACACAACCACAAAAAGTTACAATCATATTTAATAACACGTGGATGTGTTATCAAAAAAGAAAACCTAAGTATCAAGCGTAAAAATCTTTCAACGGTCTTAACATAAAAAATGATCAACTTAAATAGATAGTTGCATATTGCAATACAGTTTACATATAGTTGCTAAGGTTTTGCTAGCAACTGACTCTGCGAGTCCTTTTTCCACTATAGCTTCAGATCCACAATTGAGCTCTAATTGTAATCTCCAAATCTCATTGGCTATTCTGTGGTGGCTCCAATTAACACAAACAACTCAAAGGTAGTGATGTGTGTGACCTCCTCTCTTGAATTGGCATTTGAGCGAGAGAAGATCTTCCAATGGGAATTCATGGATACAAATTCATGGGAAATGGGGCTTAAAGAGGAAGGTGAAAAGGCTGCAACTATAGGAAAAAACAAACAAACAAACAAACAAAAACAAAACGTAACTAAATTGTCTCAGATTTAGTTAAGTTCATACAAAAAAGAGGCAAATTCAATGTCCAATTGGTTTTCAAATTTGAAGTTCATACCATAGTTTGCCTCTTGCCTTTGCCATCGGTTAGTTACACCACATGTGTGATATACATAATGCCTGACCAAATTGACTAGTTCTATTCTATCAAAAAAGAAAAAAAGAAAAAGAAAAAGACTAGTTCTAGTTACAAGCCAAAACCACCAATGGGTGTAGGTCATAAGTGTGTGAGCCTGTGAGATGATCATATCATAATGTAGTGCATTTTTATGTATCTTCATCCACTCCATAATTTCCTTTCATATTATCATCGTGTATTTTTTGCTAATGTATATTATATTAACCCTTAAGAAAGATACAAATCTTCAAAGAGGTTAAACATGAAATTTAAATGCTTCTTACATTTCCAAGAACATATAATAAAATATAACAAATTAAAGGTTTTCAAGGTTGAATTATAACAAAGGTTTTAATGGAAAAGGTCATGATCCTCTCTTCCAAATTTCTAGATTTAAATAGCTATACTAACATGCGTTTAATTAAGATCCAAATTAAATCTCGTGTTATAGACAAATCTATGGCAGCTCGATGTGCAACTTTTAAAAAGACTATATATATGCTTTGTACACTGATGCGTGCTTTTAGCAAATTTGTACATTTTTAGATCCCTTAAAACACCAATTAATTCACCTAGTTATTTAGTCAAATGATTACTTAGATAAATTATTCAGATCTAGGTTAACACAAATAGATAATATCATGTAAAGAGTGCGGAAAAGTAAATAACATACAATATGATAACCCAGGAAAACCTATCCTCAAGGTAAAACAGGATATGAGACATAAAATATAAGACCCTACACCTCAAACAGGCTTGAGCTGAGTTGGAAAATTCTGCAGAAAAAAAGATTCTGCATGAGCTTCAATCGATCGAGCCTTGCAGAAATTGAATAATAATTTCTTGCAATTACTCGATTCTAACTTTACATAAACACATACTTTGAGCAGCCTAAATCTAGACTAAATGCTTTGATCATGGTTTGCCAACATATACATATTGAAATTCTAATACATTAGTTCCTAATTTCTTAGAACCTAACAAAATTAACAAGGTTGCGCTCAAGAGGAAGATGATGTTGAAATTTTCCACCTCTAGCTAGCCTCTAGGGTTTGGAAGTCTCCTTTTGTTAAATTACGTTCTCTTGTGTCTTTATAGTTATATTATTGTACTCTTTCTTGTTTGAAATTAAAATAAAACAATTGCTAATAATGTCAACAATTAGGTAAATTGTGCAATTTGCAAGTGTCACAACCTTTTATCTTGGAGTCACCAATAGATATAATATATGGGTTCAGTTAATACATGTCCTTAAAGCACACATTAATCATTAATTTTATGAGATTTTTTATGAAAAATTATTTTAAAAAAAACTGTTTAAAAGGTTAGTTACTTTTTTATCTTTTCATAAAAAGTTTTCTAAAATGGTTTACAATGTATGTCTAAGGGTGTATATATATGTGTGTGTGTGTGGAAAAGAATTAGGTAATAAATATGAAGTTGAATATATAGTAATTTACGAATATGTCGGGCAAATTGGCTATGGCGTGAGATATCATATAATTGCTAGTTTTTGACATTGCTTCTGTGCGTGCTGAGATATCATAATTGGGAAGATGATGATTTAGAACACCTGAGATGAGTTGTGAAGTAAAAATAGTGCATTGCGCATATAGTACTACTGCACCCCATCACACAAAAAGACTTTTGGACTTTAGAAGTCTATCATTTCCATGTATCTAGCTAATCTCTCTCATCAAATTATTTACCTTAAACTTCAACAACAACCATTTTCTTTTTTTGGAAAATTAAAGATTCATGGTGGGAAATGATTATTATTACGCGCCACGTGAATCACAATCCATTTGATAAGCTACCCCATATCATATTTGATGAATCGTCCATGTTTGGTAGTGTTTATTCGCTCATATTTAATATCCACTTATTTTTATTAAAAAGATGGGCCGTCCTCTTGTTTCTTTGCTTTTTTGCTGATTAGAAATATCTTCGAAAAATACTTCGAATCATATACATATCACTGTAATTTCACCGACAAAGTCACCCCAAAATATTTCAATTTACTCCTATACCATATCAATATAATCCTATTAAATGAATTTTTACCTAATTTACTTGATAATTTTGAATGACAATGAGATGTCTCGATCGGATGATTTTGCACAAAATAATTACTTTTTCTATTTTACACACCAATTTTTACAAAATATCCACATTAGTCTATCTATTCTATACATCTATTCAATAAAATATTCATTCTTTTACTGTTTTTATTATTTCCTCACTCGCTACCCCTCTCTCTCACATACCCAACACTACCAAAAAAATACTATAATATTAAATACACGAGTTACAGTAACCGTGCATATATGCATGAGTTACTGTAGTACTTGTGCATTTATGCACAATTTTACACCCATTGATATAAGTGATTTTGTGTTCAAAATGTGTAAAATTGATTACTTTTGGTATTTTGCAAGATATTGCATGAACTGATGTGGTTACTTTAAGACTGACAATTTATTCCTATTGAATCAATAGGTCTCCGCTTGCTTTGCCGAGTCCCAATAATATTTACATAAATGCCATTAACAATTTATTTTATTTTTTATACCTTTATATAAGTAAGTATATCTGGTCTCTTGTGTATATATATATATACATAATTCTGTACTTATTTATTGTGCCTTATACATAAGAACAATCCTCGAGTCAAGTTTATTAGATTATTCGACAATTAATAAGCCTACTCACATAGTAAAGTTCATAATTTTTTTTATTGACAAATTGTAATTGTTATACATTAAATTAATGGTTGTTGTAGTGGAGAAAAAAGGTTTTTAAATTTTTTGTGAATGTTTTTTTTTGTTTTTTTTTTTGAAATTATAGAAAAACTAGTGTTAGGTGGGCAGTGCAGGAGAGTTTTTTAGGCTGGTATTCAAGGCCATGGCCGGGGTGTCCCTTCCTGGCTCCACCTGTTGTTATTCCTATTTTCACGTATTTAACGTGTTGCATGTTTTAAATGAAGAAATAGGGAATAGCAGATAGGTCTCTCTCTCTCTCTCTCTCTCTCTCTCTCTCTCGTATCCCCTACGTCCAAATCTAAGATTAATTGTTAAAAATAAAATACAGTACGTAGTAAAAAATAAAGAGTGGAAAGTGATGGCCCTGTAAAGGTAAAAATGGACATGTCTTTCTAAAATAAATAAATAAATAACAACAGTACTCAATCCTAGCTTGTTAATTAGTGCATATTCTTAGTCTATCCAACAGTTTTACATTATTTAATTTATTTGTCCTAGCTAGGCTCATATATATATATATATATATTCCTTGTAATACACAAAAACATGCCTATACATATATAGAAAGGCAGTCTCTTGTACATCGATTGACATATATTAAAATATACAGATTGTTCTTTTTTTGGTAAGAAATTATTCTCTCACGTACTCGACGTAACTTTCACTCTCTCTTTTATTTGTGGCCTTTTATTTTATCATGACCCTGTTCCTGTCTCCTCCCATTACATCTCTAGTTTTAGGTATTTAACATGACTGATCAATTTCAGGAAACAAAAAACAAAAATATATATATAATGAAATGAAGGAAAGTGATAGCCTGTTAACGTGCAAAACGGACGGCCTTAAAAAAATAAAAATAATAATAATCTGTTACCCCCCCCCACTGTTGGCCATAATGAATAGTTTGACCATTAGGCTTTGTATTTTATGGTACTTCTCACATTTTTTTCGTTCTGTCTCTCTGGTGCTGGAACATGCACGCACCCATCATTTGGGAGGTAATTAATACAAACCACAAATATATATGGCATTAATCTGCACGTGATTCAGGACCTCAGGTCCCGAGTGTCGGCTAAGACTAAGATCCGAACGAGAGTAGGGCCGTTGCTGTGAAAATTAATGGAAAGGTTGCATCAGCCAATGTGATCAGAATATATCAGATCCAGAGAGATAGAGATAGAGACAGAGAGAGAGAGAGAGACATCATGTATATGCGATCATCGATCGGTCTGGTCTGGAATATCTCGATGTCGAGAAAAGCAAGCTAGCTAGCTAGCTACATCAATCATATTCGGAGCTGTACGTTGCATTATGGACAGCAAAAAATATATATCTTCATTTTTTACAGCAACCTCTCATTGACCCCAGGAATGGAATGCATGTCTGGGGCGTGAGGCCACACATTGATGACGTGGGGCTTGGTAGGACAAAAATGACTATAGGCTGAGTGGGTTAAAGAGAGAGGCATCCTAAGTTTGATTGATTCAGAGATTCTGGGGTCAGTCCCAATAATTCTTCTACTGAAGGCCCACCCATGCAAGCATAGCAAGCAAAAGCAATTGGCCTTTCAAATCATGGATCCACACGTGCAATCAATGGTGCACGTGAGACTCACTGGAATGCACGTAACATGGCAGAAAAAGAAAAAGCATAGGATTTCAGGTTTGGTTTGGGCAAAAGATGAAAGAGAGGATAATACTAACATATATGTGCATGATGAAAGCAATAGATTCTGTAAGACTACTGGATATATTTTTTTAATTTTTACCTGTCAATCCGCACATTTTGGTTCACTCACTTTGCGTTTTTTGGTCTGAAAAGTTGGAGACCAAGCGATCCATTGTCCTTTCTTTTAAAAATATGACATATATATGGTCCACGTGAATTTGGAAGTTTTCTATTTGGCCTCATCATGTGCCAAGAAACATTGTCCTAAGTTCTAGCTAACATGGTCCATTGATATGATCATTTAACAAAAAAGAAAGTCTCAGTCATTTTGAATAGGATTTCATCTCTTTCTACCACAGTTTTTTTGTTTATTTATAAGAAAGTATAATACCATTTAATTACTACTTTTAGTTATAACTTAATCACCAACCTAAGAAGAAAAATGTATCCACAATTATAGAATGGAAGTTTATAAAGATTTAACCTTAAATTTATTTCTATCAATCTTATGTAGACTTACTAATGTGACTTAATGGAGTTTCAAATCCTTTACATAGATATCCGCTCATAACTTCTAGAACCTTCTTGAAGTTTCACTCCAGAAGTTTGAATGTAGATGCACCAACTTTAACTAGATCACCATATTTTTTGAATTCTTCAACTAGACATCTGGTTTATACTTTGATAGAGTTTGGCAAGCCCTAATCCTAAGTGTACAATGCAGGACTCTTCAAAAGTTTTAGATAGCACGGTCAAGTTTGAAATAACTTGAAATCGATGAAATCCTAAAAGCACTAACGGTTGATTGGGCTAAAATTATAATTTGTCAACACGATTATCTATCAAATCGACATTAGTTTTTGATCAATTGGCATAATTGATAAATCTTGATTGATCAATTATGCGTCGAGAAGCTGTCAAGCATTAATGCATCATATACTTGTAATTTCTTTTGAGTAACAACTGAAACATGTCTTGGCCTTCCTATTGACTTCAAACATACCACAAGACGCTAATTTAAGGTTAAATTTGTTCGTAATTTGCGAACCTATCACGATGAACTCAACGAAACAAAAGGCCGTTGCCAATGTTGTTTGGGCCAATGGGCACATTTATTACTTTAGTGATAAATGATTAAAAAAAAAAAATCTGACGGTCGACGTGGCCATGTCATGCTAGGATGGATGGCTGTTTTGGTCAATTGAATTGAATGAAAAAAATCTATTTGGTCTTCTTAGGTAGCTTGGTATTTGGGGTTTGGTTATATTTTGACCGACCCTCCGCACATTAATATTTACGAAACTTAGTTGGATAAAGTGACACTTTTCAACTTATGGATATACAATGTAAATTCGAACCTAAATATATGTGGGTTTACTGTAATTATTTCATTTTTATTTTTATTAATATATTTGGATGTATTATAATAGTGTTCATGGTTATGATGACATGAGAGTCCAATGATATCATAAGCATGGTCACATGCATATATATATGCAACTTAAATGCTATTGGCATGAATAAGTACAGTTAGAGATTCAAACCTCATAGGGAAGGAAAAATATTTAGATACACACAAACATGCCTCCTATGCTTGGGACCCTATGTTCTGAGAGAGTTATGGAGGTGGTAAGTAACTCCACTTTGTGGTTTATATATTTACTGTTTGATGGCAATTACTAATTACAGTCGATGGGGTCAGTTTAGTTGGGCTGTTTCCGATGAAAAAAAGAGAGTCAGAGTTTTGAAAGTTCTTTGACCCAAAGCTGTTCAGTTGAATCAGTTCTTCATAGAATAGATAGTACATTCCTGTTACACTGTGACAAAAATTTAAGTTTAACGTCTGCCATTGGGTTTTCCAGGGAGTGAAAACTGAAAGAAAAATTATTTAATGGATGAGGCCAGTTTCGTTTATAATAAATAGTAGCTTTTTTGTTTTTATATTTTTCCTTTTGGGTAAAAGTTTTAGGCAATGAGAGGTAGTCTAGAACATACCTTACATGGAAACATGGCCCATCCTTTTAACTGGTTTGTGGTTAGTGGTTTTATTGAGGCTCTCTTTAGAATGTGCCAATTGTTTCCCATTATGAACTTTACATTCATTTTAGTATTCTAAAATTCACAAGATTTGATTATATTATTGGTGTACCAGTACCAAGTGGGATCCTCAGGAAGGTTAGTGAATCCATGCACGCACCATTAATTTGTTAGTTTATAATTACCGTGCGTTTAATGTTGTCTTAAAAAGTTAATTTTTTTTTTCTGTAAAGTTATTTTTCTTATTATTTATAAATTTTATTGTACTTTTAAGTATTATTTTTTGGGTTTTAGTATGCTATTTTTGTTATTTTTAACTTTATTTATAGTACTTTTAGCAAAATAATTTCAATTTCAACTAAGAATCCTTTTGAATACCGTTTGTTTTTGCTGAAAATTGAAAACAATAAAAAAATGATAAAAAGTTACTGTTTACAAATTTTTACTATTCACATGCCTAAATACACGGTTCATGAACAATGAACAGTCTAAAAAAAAAAAAAACGTAAGAAACGCAAATCGTGATCTTATCCAAATGCTCACTAAATTTTGAAAGATATTCGTATTCCTACAACTGAATACAATGGTATATAATATTGTATATTAATTTATACTACATTTTAAACTTTGGCATTAATTTTGCAACCATACTGAGCATACTCTAGCCCCTAAACTTATATTACAAATGCGCTGACATGGGCGCCATCCAGGCGTTCCATAAGAAATACATGCAATTTGTCTTTGTCTACTTGGACAGAGGAATAACCAAAGTATAATAGCCCTAATTAAATGGTAGTCTGGCTTAGTTGATGATTAAAATATTTATATTTTTGTACATATATGGTAATTAAGTCCAAGGAGGGGTTGTTCGTTTCTTTTTTTCAGTTATGTTACTTTTACATTTTTTAGAGCATTTACATCTCGGTATATTAGACTATTACTCTATTTTAGGTTGTTTTTGGTATTAGCTTAAAAATTCATATTTTTTCATTATTTAGCTTATTTTGCTATTATTCAATTTTTTTTTACTATTTATAAATCTCATTGCACTTTTTAGTATTATTCATGAATCTCAATGTACTATTTCAACTACTTTTTAACTCTATTTATAATAATTTTAGCAATAATATTTTTAGTTTCAGCTAAATAAGTTATTCCCAAATGGACTCTTAGTATAAAAATCCTGTTTTGTTCAAAAATATTTACCTGACCACCTGTCAAAAAGTCACATCAAATTATCTATTTGGATACTTTATTTCATTAAAATACTAATTTTCTCCTAAATCCTAAGGTTCCTAAATCAAATTGCTGCATAAGAAGATAACTAAACAATTTACTCAAAAAAAAAAAGAAAAAGAAAAAAGATAGCTGAACAATATTATAAGAAGATAATGTTGCTTGTATTACACAGGTCATAGGAGATTATCTCAAAGGTGACAGCCAAAATTATACATTAAAAAAAATGTGAAACAGCCAAACACATTTCACTGAAATTCACACACTCCAAAAGATGAAAAGAACGGTATTATGGTAACATTGATGTCAAATTGATAGGATCCAACGACAAAATTGGTGGATTTATTCCCTACAACATTACCAATTATAAAATTTAAGAATGTGATGTGTATAACATTAGAATGCATCAACTCAAACATCATTCATCATGAACAATAAATTTAAGCTCAGGGCTAGATACTTATGAGGTCGACAGGGGTGACTCAAGGCCTAAGCCACTTAAGCTTAGGCCTTAGACCCCCTATATGTCCCAATTTTTTAAAAGGGTTTTAAGACTCCCGTCAAATAAATAAAATGTCAAAATTGTACAATAAACCCCAAATTTGTAATTGATTTTTTTTAAAAGAAAAAAAAAATAATTTTGCATTCTTTCCTCATCCTCAAAAAGCCCCTAAAATATTTAGCCAATAGAAATCCAACACAATTGAAATCCTAAATTACTTTAACAAAACAAAAGTTATGAGTTTGTCATAATCATTCCAAACAATCATTGATAATCAATTTCCTAACAACTAGTAAAAGAGATTTTAGTAAAACTTAAATACAAAAACTATCTTAGCAATTTTACATCTAAAGAAGTCAAAAAATATTTAAAAAATGAATAAATAATATTAAAATATTAAAAAGCCTACTAAAATTTTTTTCTAACTAGAGTTGCTTTCTCCTCCACCCACTATTTGACAACTCATAAAACCATCCATACATATTATTTAAAAAAAAAGTTATATGACTTATTAAATAGGTCATGTACTTAGAAATACATTTACATTGTTTTACTAATTGCTACATAGTGGGTTGGAGGAAATTCCCTCCAAAAGTTAGGAGGTAAAATTTTCCTCTCCATCCCTAGAGTTTTCAATTACTCATTGATGTGAAGATTTGTTGAGAATAAAAGAAACTTTATATTTATTAAAAATATTATTTTAAAAACAACTATTTTAATTGACTTAAAATTCCCTTATTGCTGTTTGTTATGGTTTCAAACTTCGAATAACTAAAGGAGAAATAAAAGAATTTATTTCCTGATTAAATACATATCATTTGGAAAAAGAAAAGAAGAGAGAGAGAGAGAAGGGCCCAATCCATTTCCCTTAATAACTCCCAACAAAATTGTAGACACAGGGTCCGTTTGGATAGAACTTATTACTGAAAACTGAAAACACTGTAGCAAAATAATTTTTAAATATATGAATAGTATTGCGAGACCCATTTTGAATGAAAAAGTTGCTGAAAAGTGAAACTTTTGGAACCCATAAATAGTACACGGTACACTATTCATAAGAGAATAGTCAAAAGTTGCGGCTCAACAGTGCTCAACAGTGAATTTTGTCCGTCTAAAATGCGTGCAGCAGCAGAAGAAGAAGGGGAAAAAAAAAAAAAAGAGGAAATCTTGAAAACGCAAAACGCAACAAACGTAAACGTAAAAAAACTGTATCCAAACAGGCAAACAGAAGAGAATGATGGGCTCTTCCACAATACAAGAATCAGCCTAGTGGGCCAAAACGTTGGTTGCAAAACAAAAGCTTAGGGTCCATTTGGATACAGCTAAAAATTGAAAATTGAAAATACTGTAGTAAAATAATTTTTAAATGTGTGAATAGTATTGCAGGACCTATTTTTAACAAAAATTGCTAAAAAGTGTGTGCACAGTACATGAATAGTACATACACAATATACACACAGTGCGTTGTCCCCTGAAAGTCTAAAACACACCAAAAAAAAAAAAAAGGAAAGCCGGTTCAGTGCAATCCAAACCCACCCTTAATGTGTAGAAAAAGATATATTGCGTCTACTGTTTGCTCTATATATTGCCATGTTGCGAGGAAGGAAGTTGTGGTCAACTCAGCTCTACCAAGTTCTTTTAACCACACGCATATATTTAAGCCAAACTAGTGATAATGCTATGTGAAGATATATACATTCTGATTTGCAATTCTTGATCCATAACATTATGGGAACTTCCTCGGATTCAAGCTTACTAAAACCGAAGATTGTATTTGTATTGTATGTTTTGACAAGGCCGGAGATGTCATAGCCATACTACCATATTTATTGATTAGCATCGACCGGCTAAAACCATATGTCTTTTTATTATGTGTTAGATTTTACCAATTGAAAATTTGAGCCACATAATTAAACTAGACTTTAAATTGCCAATACTAGTTCCATTTGAGGTCTAATTTGATGCAAAGGGTTTATTTAGCATTGCTCTGTCAAACATCGAGAAGACAAATTTCCTTGTCATTACGTTCTCATGCATGGTTGTAAAACTATGCTTTATTGTTGATAGCTAATTAACCAAGCTTGGCCACTTGAGAATATTTTTAGAAAACCATACCAAGCGCGGCTACCAACAAACTTTGAGGCTTTGTAGCTCTAATTGCTCAAGCTCCGATGATTCAGAACCACCCTCACTTTGTCTTCACCACCAAGTCCCATTTCACGCAACTTGCTTTCAACTTTTACTCTAGTTTATCAGACCTTGCTGGAGGCCATATAGCCAATGGCCTTCAACATTTATGTATTTAGACAATCTGTTAGTGGAGCAATTAGCAGCATTATACATTATTCTATTGCCTAAAGGCCCATCAACTTCACGCCATACAAAGATATTCTATCCATTACCCAATGGGCTTCAATAAAAGCCATGTTAATTACACCGATCAACTGAATAATTTTCCTCCAACTCCAAGAGCAATCAGATAGCAGTATTGAGTATTGACACCTCCCCTAGAAACCAAGACGATGAAGAGAAGCCAAGAAGATAAAATAAAATAAAATAAAAAAGAACATTCAACCCAAGCTATCCATATAGAGCTCAAATTAAATAGCAGAGCGTCTTATTCCATTCCACAATATATGTTATGTTTCGTGTGATTACTTTTCATTTCTATGAATCAATCTTATGCATGGGATGATGAAGGAGAACATCCAATTGAACAGAAAAGTTATAACTAGTAACAACTCAAGGAATGCTACACTCCAAAAGGACTACTCTAGTCACAATTTAGGTTTCTTGAAGTTGTTTATAAAGCCTGGATCAGCTCAATATATGTTTCATGTAGAACTCCACACATGCCCACACAACATACCTAACAAATATAACATCAGTCTGGGACCTCCTAAAAGTTTTGTGAGAGCTGTCTATGCATGAACCATATGTTGTTGATCCAACCAACGTGATAGCCTATACAATGGGCTTGCATCAAGAATTCTACTTCAAGTAGAATTAGAGCATCAATATCCAACATGCTATATGGTATAATATGATATATTTTAACATCAAAAAGCTCATTACCCGGTCTTCCAATTGTAAAAAATTTTACAATTGTGCTACAATATCACCCTAAATATATGGTGATATTGTAGCAAGTTTCTATAATTTTTATTATATTTTATTCCCTCTCTCTCTCTCTCCCTATATATATATATATATTTATTACTTTTCTCTCTCTCTCTTTCATTTCTCTCCATCTTCCTTCTCTTCTCTCTCACTCTTGTTCTTGTTCTAATCTCTCCTCTACTTAAACTCGAAACCCCCTTTTCTTAAAACGGAAATTCATGTGGTGGTGGTAGTGGCAAATGTATAGTTGATTTGGGTTGCAGGGTGGTCTATGATGTGGTTTTATGGTATGGGTTTAGGGTTTTGCTTTGTGTGGGAGTGGGTTTTGGGTCGATGGGTGGCAGCGCCCTGGTGCGTCTAGATCGTGGTGGGTTATGTGGTTATAAGTTGTGGTGGCAGGGGGTTTTGGTCGTGGAAGTGCAATGGTGGCAAGGGGTTGAGGTTATGGCTAAGTTCTAATGGGTTTGGAATGGGTTTGACTTTGGGCGGGTTTCGGTGGGTGTTGCCATGGTGGTGGGGTGGGTTGTTATTGTAGTGATGTCTGGTAGTTATGAGAGTGGCATGGGTCTAGTAGCGAGATCGGTGCTCGGTTTTGGTTGTGAGTATGGGTGGTGTTGGGATTGTTTGCTAATGGGTTTTGGTGATGTTTTGGCCATGGATATTGATTGATGGTGGTAGTGGGTTTGATGAGTGTGGGTGTGGTTGGCTTTTTTTGGTATTGCTAATCGGTTATGGTTGTTGGTTGTAGGAGAGAGAGAGAGAGAGAGAGAGAGAGAGAGAGAGAAATGGAAATAGTAAAAAATTAAAAATTAAAAAAGAATATTTAAATAAAATGGCAAAAAAATAGAGGTTTGGATGTTAGGTGTATTGTAAAATGGTATGGTATACTAGATAAAGTAACTTTTAAGATGATAAAATAAGATAATTTATAGATACCGGATGCTAATGCTCTTAGGAGTCAGTAAATTCCTAGGAAAGCAAAAGAACTAATCCTATTTGAAATAGGAGACCATGGTTAATGGTTTGAAAGACTCCTTATTTGACTTATATTGGGATTATGGCGTGCGGCTAGGTTTTTATGGTTTTGAGGTGTGCTGCATATGGAATAGAAAATAGAGAAAGAGGAAGCTGCACAAGAGAAAAGAGAGAGCAGCCGCAAGAGAGAGTTGCTTAGAGAAAAAGAAGATAGCCAAAAGAGAGTTATGTGTGAAGAAGAAAATAGAAAGGAGAGAGCAAAGTGTTGCCGTACGTTATGTGTTAACCTTCTTAATCAAAACGTACGTTAGTTAGTGGAATTACTGATATTTGATTGTGATTGATTGCAATGCAATTGAGAATTTGTCAAAAGCTGAAGTTTAAAGTTTAAACTGCAGAAATGGTCATCGTGTTATCCTAATTAACCAAACGTAGGTTGCACGAAAGACAAATGGTGTATAACCCAATTACTTATTAGAAAAAAAAGGCTGTATAACCCAATGACACATTTATTCAATTTGAAAAAATGGGCATTAAGTCAGTCTACTATCGATAGGTGAGATACCATTTATAAGACACGGTTGCAGACAATTCTTCATTAAGTGGAATTAAGCATCATTTAGCCCCGAGGACATAAAGCATGATAACGAGTTATCAAGTGGTTTGACTCTTGCATCATAGGACTTTTATCATGTGGTTTGAGTCTTGCATCATAGGACTACCTTTATGTTTGTTTCAGTGTTAATAGACTGGTTGTTTCAGTTTTAATAATTTGTCATCTTTGGGGTCATAAGGGTCCTATTTCTCTACTTCAAGTTGATAAGACATTAGAATCTCAACATTTCCTTTATATGCTGGTCTATTTTCTTCATTGTGAATCTAACTAAACTTCTTAAATTTGTAGCTGAGGTTGATTCTTTTCCAGATTTTTGTTATTCCTTTCTCCAATGAGTTCCTTATGTGTATGTCTATGTTCACAGGACAAGACAATACCATCTCCTCGTTACGAAGGGAGTAAACACAAAATTACCAGATTTGTGATATGCAAAAATAGAGAAAAAATATGCATCAAAGTAAAACAATCACACAAGACAATATTTATGTGGTTCAACAATTTGCTTATATCAACAAATTTGCAAGGATTTCACTTTTCACAAGAATAAATACAAAATATGACAATACAGTTTTTTCTCTCAAAAAACAACACAAAACTCTAATCTCCAAAACCAATATTTTTTCTTTCCTACGCACAAGATTCATAATGGACTATAGATGAGCCAAAAACATTTTTAGGTGTTGTCCTCAGACCCTCAAGGAGGCTTCTCTATGAGCGCTCTGGCTTTGGTCTATTGGCCTAAGTCTCCACTCCATGAACTAAGCCTCAGAAAAACTCTCATTAAAAACTGTAGCAACTTTATTTTGAATCAACTTATAATCTAAAATCCTAGATCAAACATATCTAAATTCCACAAAACCCAACACGTTAGAGACGCGGCTTGGTGTAGCCTGCAACTAGAGCTGCCAAAACAACGATTAGTAAGAATAAGGATCTCCAATGGTTATACAAAATAAGGAAGTGAACAATGAATTGAAGGAGTTCCTGAAGTGGCCCCTGTTTCTAATCCAAATGGAAATCCTTGAAGGTCAAAGTAGTTGTGAATAGTCAATATATATTTACCATTTATTGGTTGAACCTTACCTAGGCCTTCAATCATGTTAATGTTTGTAATTTGGGGCACTACTGATGTAGTACTGCATTTCACATTGGCCTCTATTCCTGTTTTTTTCTTTAATAGTTTTTTTATTTATTGTTGAATCCCTTCTTCCAAATTGTTAATTGTACCACAAATCTTTTCTAATTAATGATTGAAGGTTTTTTCATATAACTTTGAATAAAATATGGATCCAGTTAATGGGTGCTTTTTGGGCAACTGTTAATAAGCCATTTGACACAACTTTAGTGGAAAATTTAAAAATTCATTAAAAAACAAGTAGTTTTTTCCCCATAAAATATTGATGTGGAATATTTATAGTTCAAATGAAACCTTCCTTTGTTCTTTTGGAATGAGGTGGTATTACCATGTATCAGGTGCATGTTTCTTTTCTTCATCTCCATGTGAGAGAGATGAAACATGCATCTAATGCATATTATATTTTCTCCTTTGAAAGAGTAGGGTGGAACTGGAAACTAATGTCATGATTTGAAATTCAATGTTATCAATAAAATAAAGAAGAAGAAGAAGAAGATAAAATTATAAAAGAACTTTGCTATATATAAAAATTGTAATCAGTTAGACGCTAATTCTCTTCTGGTGGCGGTAGATAGCTAAATTCGGTAGAAAATAGTCAGGCCATTTTAATATTAAAAAAAAAAAATCATATTGGCCTTTGTATTTCAGTACCAGTTGAGAATTTTATTATTCGGTTGTTAGATGAATAGTACTTAATTTGATTTTATTGTTTTTAATTAATTTATGAATGAGGAGTTTGAACTTAAAATAAGTCAAGTGCCGGCAATACATGCACAGCACTGGAACTAACTAAGGGGCCCGAGTTTCTCAAAAAAAAAAAAAAACCTATTATAATATTAACTGCTACGTGCGGTCATACCAAATATTTCTATTAAAAAAAAAAAGTCATACAAATTACGCAAATATTTTCTTCTAAAAAAAAGAAAAAAGAAAAACGCAAATATTTAATAAAGATAAAGAAGAAGTGTACGGTTTTTTTTTTTTAAAGAAAAAGAAGAAGGGTATGTTTATGGAGTAGACATGTATATATCTATCTCTAATAGCATTCACATCCTAAATTTTTATTTTATTTTATTTTACCATCTCAAAAAGTTAGTTTATCGATTATACTATATTATTTTATAATACATTAAACATCTCAATTTTTTCTTTTATATTAACATCCCAACTTTTTTTTTATTCATTAAAATAATATATACTACTCAGTGAAATTATATTTTTTTTATTATGTAGTATATATTATTTTAATAAGTAGAATAGGAAAATAAAAATTGCATACTACCCATAAAATTATATTATTTTATTAGGTAATATATATTATTTTAATGAGTAGTATATATAATTCAATCTCTCTCTCTCTCTCTTCTCTCATCACAACATAAAAAAATATTATTTTCTTTTACAATTGTACTAAAGTACCATTACAAATTTGTAATGATACTGTAGAAGAATTCTAAAATTTTTTAGGATACTAGACCAATACAATGCCAAATGCTGAGGACTTTTAGTACTTTAATGCTAAAATTTGCTTACATATGTCATTTGCAAGGCCAATTGTGAATGCTGCAATATATATATATGAATAGTAGAACATTTTTAATGATCGAATCATGAACTAAAGTGTCAAAAATGGATGAAAAGAAAGAGATTGGGTCAGAGTCAGACACGAGAAGTGGTGCCGGCAAGGAAATTATGGAAGCGCTGTCCTAATTTGACCAACTTATGGTGCTATTCTGCTATTAGACTGTTCACGTTTATTTCTTTCTTTTATGTAAAATGCCAAGAAGAAACGAACATGCTTTATTGCTTTTGTGATTTGTATGAATTCGAAAAGGTGGCGAAGGATAGTAGAATACCAACCCCCTTTTTTTTTTTTTTTTCTTTCCTAATTATTTATGTCATAGATATGACTAGTAACATTTGCCAATTTTGTCTGCACCACTTTTGTAACGTTGTTGCGCTACTTGTTGGCTATGGCCATGTAAGTTTATTATAATGGTGAGTTTGAATTAGATGAAGAATTAAAATTATTTTATTATTTAATTTATTTTTATTATTATTTATAAATTTTATTGTATTTTTTTATATTATTTATAAGTCATATTATATTATTTTAACTAACTTTTATTTTTATTTATTATAATTTTAACAATAAATTTTTTATTTTAACAAAATTAGCCGTATTTAAATATACACGAAAAGTAAAAGCAGCATGAGGGGACATCCAAACAATCTTCCAAGATGACAGTAGTACTGTCCTGTGGCTGACTTCCAGTTCAATGGTATATAATTAATGTCCTATGACTATTCGGATATGCATCTGTAGCTCTACTCCTCACGCCATTCCTTTCCCACTGGAGTACGTTCATTGCGCAATAATTCATTATTAAAAACTTTTTACTCAGAGACTTTGTTGTATATAGTGGGAAGTGGAAATGAGAGAGGTAAAAGTAAGGAGAAAATAGGGAAGGAGTGGGTCTTTGATGGTAAAATACCCATCTATTTCTCTCTTTAGTTTGGTCGGGTGAAAAAGGGGAAAATGGAAATGAGAGAGGTAAAAGTAAGGAGAAACTAGGGAAGAAGAGGGTCTTTGATGGTAAAGTACCCATCTATTTCTCTCTTCTCCCTACATATCTAGAAGTTTTTATTTGTTTATTTTATTTTATAGAAATATGAGAGTAAATTTATACAAATTATATTTTTTATATTTTTATTTTTCAATCATGAAAAAGATATTTTTATCCCCACTTTTTTATTCTTCCAACTAAATACATATGATAAAAAATTAGAATTTTTTTTTCAACCATTACTTTTCTAATATCCCACAATTGAAATAACATAAAATTAAAAAAATATTTTACAATTATCTATGTGACAAAATATTAATGGTGGATAATAAAGTAATGATGGACCTTTATAAAAACCAACGACCAAGTTTATTGAGAAAAATATTGTCTATAGAATATAGATTACTCATTCAATATAATTTTGTAGATTACTCATTCAAGATAAACAACTTATAGCATTTGGATATATATTTGCTTTACTTCTTTCTTAAGAAAAGATATAAATAGTACTAACTGATCATTAATTAGTACTAGTTCATCAACATAAAAACCAAATAGGAAGTACGTTAAGTATATTGTGATTCAAACTTTTTTTTTTGAGATAATTACAATATACTGCTAACCTCGTAACTTAAACCCTTTCTTTCCTAGACCATTAGACACTTTATGTATGGGGAAGTGTCAATTCAACTACAAAGCCTTTGGCCGAACTTCTTCTTCTTCTTCTTTTTTTTATTTTTTATTTTTCTCATGTTGCAATAGTTACTTATATTATTCGAGTTATATCATATGATAGACTTTAGTTGCACCAATGAGTCATTCTAATTTTATACAAATGCATCGTGGTCATCATCATCATCACCACTTGAACATATGTCCCTTTGGCTGCACCATCATATTAATTTTATACAAATGCATCGTGGTCGTCATCATCATCACCACTTGAACATATGTCTCTTTGGCTGTAAAAAAAGCCAAAGAGACATATATTGAAGTGAGATGATGCATTCGTATAAAATTATTGAAGTGATGATGATGCATTTGGCTATGTTCATCAAAATAAATATCCCTTTGGCAATATTCGAAATGTACCATTTCTATGATCTATTTCTGCATTTTTGTCGGAAGCATGGTTGTTAAAAGTCTAGGCAGCGGAATTTGACCGTTTCAGGGTCTCTATCGGACCCAAGTAAAAAGCCACCATAGGACGTTTGCAGCGCAAATTGAGGATGTGACAAGAACGACCAGTTCTGACTTCTGAGTCAAAAAAAGGAGGAGAAAATAAAAAAATTACAGTATATTATAATAATGAGCCCATTTCACTTGCTCCCTCGAATGCAATCCAAAGGACCAAATAAGTTTGTATGTACCTTTGGCATACAGCAGGCATATCTAGCTGTTATATATAAATATAATTTTATATATATGATTTTTTTTTTTATAGCTATATCAAAATTATCAATTTTGTTTGGTGACCATTCCAATTTCCTTATTGTAACATAATATTTTAGAATTGATTTATTTTGGTAAAATATTCAATAATGTAACATTGTTTAAAGTTGCATCAGGTGTAACTTGAACCAAATTCTATTATTATTATTATCATTATTATTATTATTATTATATAACACAAAACAATAATTAACTTTTTATCACATTGTGTTATACAATTTTCAGTATCTATCAATTCAAAATCAAATTTTTTTAAAAAAAAACCAATTTTTAATGAAAAAAAAAATTTCATATGTAGGCAAAATAACAAATTTTCAAATAGTTGAAAGAAAATATCAAACTTTTATCGGGCTTAACAAAATTTCCCTTCCTTGATTCGATAACTCCACCAATGCCTTCAAGTTAGGTTGGAGATTTTTCGATTTAAGAAAGTTGGGTCGGGTTGGAAAATATCCCAAACCTAACCTCACCTCTAACTGTGAGGATGAGCCATCTATATAACTTTCCTAAACATGATTTGGTTACATGTAGACTACTCTTCAGTCTTCAAACCTTTTTATTTTTTCTTTAGAAAAAATTTAAATCACTATAAATTTTATTATAAATGATTTACAAATTAACATGAAAATAAATGTGATTGGTGATTTTTGTATGATGTTAAAGTTGACATATTAGTTTGTAAAATTTACGTAATGAAATTTGTAATATGCCTACAGAGCTACTTCTTGGATGTAATATCCCCGTAGTATCAATTTTTTGAAGTTGATTTACACAATTGATGATGTGGCTTTTATTTTTAGTATTCACCAACGTTGCTTAACTGAATAACAAATACCGCCTATCATGAAGACATTAGGGAATATTTTTTTAAAAAAAATTTATTGCATATCTAGACTTATTGTGTTATTAAAAAATTGGGAGTGGTTGATTCATATAAAAGCGATTTAGTCTAATAAAAACTTGGCATGTTAGCAAGTAATTTGTTTTTTTGTGTCCCTAACATTTTTCCTAGAGTTTTTATTGTTTCTATGGACAACAAAATAACAATAATAAAATAGACAGTGCAAGTATTGTCATGCAATTTCTTTGTTGTGAAAAAGGAAATTTGGCAAACAATATGAAAGCAATAAACAATTACTTATAATTTATTACATCAAAGTTATGACAAAAGTTAAAAATTGCAACTCAAAATTTATTATAAGTCTAAGTGTAGCTAGAGTTTGAATTACCTTTAGTACTTTTTTAATTAAAATCTCCTTTTGTTTTAATAAAAAGCTGTTACATCGCCCACTAAAGAAATAAAAGATTGAGATTAAAGTCTACTCTCACTTGCTATTGTGTATTTAAATCAAAATGAGACATCCAATTAAAACAATACTAAAAATAAGCAAAACCTGTGTAACTGATAGTGAGATCCTCCAAAGTTTGGATTAAATATGGCGATCAAGTTGTTGTAAGTGGAGTAAGTCTATTTTTTTTTTTTTTTTGGGTTGATGAGAGTGAGTCCTTGTTAAGCTAGGTATATAAAATTATACAAATACACAGAAAGGGTCCAAATTAAATTATACACCCTTTGATTTTTTAAACAGGGCAGTTACTTCGTGTGTACCTTTTTCTTTTATTTATACGAACTGTCTTGTATTTCATATTTCTATTTTCTAGCTGTACTAGCTAAAAGATTCCCGTACTTACCAAAAGAAAAAATGTTTATAAGAAAAAAAGACGTAAAAAAGTTTACCCAAAAAAAGAAAAAGAAAAAAGATGCTTGTGCGAATTGATTTTGGGTAGTTGGCTTAGTAGCTGCATAGCTCTTTCCTAGGTGTAATACTTTTCTATTCTACAAATGCCTACCTTGACTAAATGATTAATTAAGGAAAATCTCACACACAGTCGCACACAGGGGCCTCTAATCCTCTATATATCCAATCCCCTATCAAACCCCATCAACCATATTTCAAAACTATTCTCTTATAGTCTCTTACTGCTCTCTCTCTCTTAATTTCTCTCTGTAAATTAACATGGGTTCAGAAGGAGGAGGAGGAGAGTTGATTGTGAAAGTGAACAAGAGGGAGGTTGTGGCTGCAGTGTTGCCATTGCAAGAGCATTGGCTACCACTATCCAACCTAGACTTGCTTCTACCCCCAGTTGATGTGGGTGTGTTTTTCTGTTACAAAAAGAGCACCAGCTTATTGGAAAGGACCTCTCCAATAACTTTGGCTCCATGGTTGGGGTTCTTAAGAAGGCCTTGGCCCAAGCTCTCGTGACATACTATGCTTTTGCTGGTGAGGTGGTGTCAAACCCTGTTGGTGAACCTGAGATTCTTTGCAATAACCGTGGTGTGGACTTTGTCGAAGCTTTTGCTGAGGCAGAGCTTAAAGACCTCGACTTTTATAACCCCGATGACACCATTGAAGGCAAACTTGTGCCCAAGAAGAAGCATGGTGTGCTCGCTGTCCAGGTTCGTCACGTGTTTCTTATTTCCAATATATTCACACGCACACACACGCACACTCACACCGACACCCACACGCACAGAGCGGTAATATTTTTGGCTCCTGCTAGAACGAAAATTATCTTAGCATATGAAATCTCCCAATCACTTTATAACGTCAATCTTTCTCCAACCCCTAATACATCTCAAACGAACCCCTTTTTTTTTTCCCTTTAAAGGGAGAAAATCCTGGAAACTTTTTTTGGATATATATTTTTTCTCTCCCTAAAATGTGTTTTTGGAAGATGCTATAGCCACATAATTTTACATGCAAACAATTCAATTTTAATAGCCAGTAGAGTATTTTTCGATGAACTAAAAATCTGAAATAATAAGAAATGAGAATAGTTTTTGAAACTACTTTGAAAGAAACATTATGCCTTTTTTATTTTGAATTTTATTTATGATTATCTATTTATAAATAAATGGATCAAAACCAAGAATAGATTTTATCTTAATTAAAACCACTTTTAATGAAGTAGTATTACTTGGTTTTTAAATCAGAATATTCCTTGTATTTGTTTAGGCATCTCGTGAGGGTGTGTATTATTACTCTCAGTCTCGCATGATTGCATGTATTTAATAGTAGAATATTTTTCAACAGAATCTATCTTTACATATCATGCGAAATTAGGCGGCTGATCAAAGTTTGACGTACCGTCCGCACACAAGAATCTATCTCACAGTGTTTTTTTTTTTTTTGAGAAGCCAGATCAAAACCTGGGCAATTTATTCCGAAAAACCAAAACTCAATGAACATCACGCAATATTATAGAGGCAATATCAGATGGAAAATCATTCACTTATACTGTTTGAATATAACTTATTGCTAAAAATTAAAAATATTATAATAAAATAATTTTTAAATATATAAATAATGTTGTGAAACTTAATTTTATAATTATTTTTACGAAAAAAAATATTTATGAACCACGTAAACAGGACTACCAAAAAAAAAAATGTGGGCTGAAAACCGCGCAAAATGTAGAATTGTAAGACAAAAAAATTCGAATAAAGTACAACCCACTGAAATTCAGTTTCAGCTCTGTTGCTAATATGAAAAAGATGCGTTTTACTTTTTGGCTTCTTCACAAATGCCAAACTGCTGTTTACTTTTTGGCTTCTTCACAAATGCCAAACTGCTGGTTTGAAACTTTGAATGATATCTTGAATTTGGATCGTACGGATATTCATAGTTTCAGTCTGCCTCTGTTTCTAAACCTTGCCGGCTGCCGCACCTTAATTTACCGCTTCAACTATATTATGATCAATAATTGCTTTCAACAAAACCTAGCTACTATTTCTTATGTGTTCTATTTTCAGTTTTTTAATTAAAATTAAATTATTTTTTTAAAGTGAAAATTAAATTATATGGTTCGTGATACTGAACAATAAATCATAAATTGTTTTATTTTCTAATGGTCCTGGCTTGTATGGAAAACTTAACATACAATACCATCATATTTTGTCCACTTGCTTTTCTTTAAGATTATATTTAAATTTGATCCACCAAAAGGAAAGAAAGAATAATCCCTAAATAATGGAGCCAAGCAATAGAAGAAAATAAGAGGTAAACTATTATTGATAAGAAAATATCACATATGTGGGATATATTTATCCTCCCTAGTAATATGTAGGTCCCATGTGACTATAAAGTCTACACACTACTAAACAAAATATGCACATATTTAATATATGAGATGGTTATTATTATTGAACTATGTTAAAGATGAAATTTAATATTATTCTTTTTTTTTTTGTAAAAGAAATTAAATTTCACGTTATTGTTAATATTTTTTGTTTTTACTCGCTTTAATTAAATTTGTCAAAAGTTGCATTATGTTCACACACGTGATATTGCTAGAGTTAATTATTATTAACTATTTAGAAAAACAAGCTGTAAAAAAATGGATTTTTTTTTTGGTAATAAAAAAAATGGAATCTATTATACATGTAGGACTAACAAACTTCATAAATTAATCAAATTTCAGAGAAAAAAAAGAATAAAATTAATTAAAAAAGAAAGGCTCCTTTTGATATTAATTATTATACACCGAGAGTCTTTAGCCTACTAACCCAATAACTTTGTTAAAATTAGAACAGCAACCAGTCCAAATAAACGCAACAAGTACATGGATTTGGTGACGACGAATTAGTCAAATGTTAAATGTTTGACAAGGCACGTAGTAAAAAAATAAATACTAATAGTGACATTTTTGGTTTTGTGTTTGGAATATGCAGGCAACCGAGCTCAAGTGTGGTGGGTTGGTTGTGGCGTGCACGTTTGACCATAGAATTGCAGACGCCTACTCGGCCAACCTATTTCTTGTGTCATGGGCTGAGATGGCTCAGTCTAAACCCATCTCTACGGTGCCATGTTTTCGTCGTTCTTTACTCAATCCCAGACGCCCTGGTTCAATTCATCCATCTTTGAACGACATGTATGTTCCAGTGACCTCGTTGCCTCCACCCAAAGACCCACAACCTTGTGATGATTATCTTATTAGCCGCATATACTACATTAAGGCTGACCAACTTAACCTGCTCCAATCACTTGCTACCACAACCAATGGTTGCAGGAGGACTAAACTAGAGTCCTTTAGTGCCTTCTTGTGGAAGATGGTTGCTAAACATGCTATTCTTAACAATGTGGACAAAAAGGTAACCAAAATGGGCATTGTTGTGGATGGTAGGACAAGGTTAAGTGATGGAGATATAGGCAAAGCTTCACTCATGGGGTCTTACTTTGGAAATGTGCTATCCATACCTTATGGAGGCAAGGATGTAAATGAGATTGATGAAAATCCATTGAGTTATGTGGCAAATGAAGTTCATGAATTCTTGGATGGTGCAGTGACCAAGGAACATTTCTTGGGGCTCATAGATTGGGTGGAGTCTCATCGTCCAGTGCCAGGGTTGGCTAAGATATATTGTAGTGGGAGTGAAGATGGACCAGCTTTTGTGGTATCATCAGGGCAAAGGTTCCCAGAGTCAAAGGTAGATTTCGGATGGGGCAAGCCATTATTTGGGTCATACCATTTTCCATGGGGAGGTGATTCAGGGTATGTGATGCCAATGCCGAGTCCAAGTTGCAACGGTGACTGGTTGTGTACATGCACCTCTTGAAAGGCCAAGTAGAGTTGATAGAGACTGAAGCTGCTCATCTCTTAGACCCTTGACTTTTGATTATCTCCAACGTTCCCACAAAGAATAATTTGCCTTATATATAATTAAATTATATTTTCCTGTGTTACAAAAGATAAGGTGTGCTATTTAATTTCTTTGTTTGTTCAATTTGGACGGCTTCAAATGGTGGGATGGAACTTGGAAGTCATATCGGTACTTATGTATGTAACTAAGTGTGCTCAATGCCTAGTGAGAGTGAGCAATCGTTCGCTTCGATCGCAACCTTTATCTTTTAATTTGTTGTATTATATCATGATAATAATCTTTTATCTACTATTTGTAATTACATTTTTTTTTTCAATGTACCAGCCCGCCATCTCTTTATCATTAATTAATAATATTAATTGATGACTCTCTCAAGCCAACTCTTTCGATTTTTCTTCTTTTTCTTTACTGATTAATTTTACATTCATAAATGAATTTTCGAGGTGCCTTCCATTGTCTACCGTCTATTACAAGCAAAAATGGTAACAGCTGCAATGGTTATATGATATAATATAGCCATGTTTTTAAGGTGCAATTTTTGCGCTATACACATATATTATGATATATAAAGAGCATTATGATTCATTAAAATAATAGGATTTTTTTAAGATATAAAATAATAAGAATTAGGAATATTGCAAATAAAGAGTGATGTTATTGAAACTACAATTTTACTAAGTAAATCTTATATATCATTGTATCATTAATTATAAAAATATTTATTCAAACATTAATTCAGGGCTGTTTGATAACGATTTTTTAGTAACGTTGATTGTATTTTTTGGAAATATATATATGTAAAAAAGTGTATGAAAATACATGTAATATTATTTAAAAACTGAAAAGTATTATTTAAAATGCCATACCAAATGGCCCCTCATTTATTATATGTTGCTTAAGTGACACTATTATATTTTTGTCATATCAATTTATAAATATTATATAGTTAAAATTTATAGTTATTTTAACTATTTTACTAAATACGTAATTATTAATTAATGCCTGTTTTTCAAAATCTAACTCTCGTGTTATGTAGCCCATGAAAATAAAATCTATCTGGTGTTATAGACAAGTCTATTTCTTTTACTTTTTTAATAACAAACTTATGTACTTTTCGATTCCTGTTTTTCAAAGTCTAGCTCTCGTGTTATAGACAAATTTTTGTCCAAGACACGTTTTCGTATCTAGACGCGTTCGGTGAAAATTTTTACCGTACAGAAGCTTTACCGTCCTTTTCCATTGTCTATATAGAGAGAGAGAGAGAGGTTCTATGGTCTATGCCATGGGTTGATGACGTCTTTTGCTGTTTGGTAAAGGCGTTTATGGCCTAGTAATTAACGCCAGTGAAGTCTATTTTCTCGCCCACTGTATAGTGCATACCACTGTACTAGTCTCTGTTTTGGCCACATAATTTGTTTATAGCTTAGTGTACCAATCCAGTCTCTTTCTTTTTCCTTCCAAAAAAAACTCTTTCTTTTAATTTAATTTATCATATTTAGTTTTTTGCTTGGTTGATACTTGATATACGTGTATTACAGTACCGCTGTACCATTACTGCCACATTACGCAGTAGCTTTAAGAGTTTCTGGCTTCATCAAGTCTCCTTTTTAATATTTTAATAATAATATTTTATATTATATTTAAATTTGGAAACAATGGTTTTCTATTTAGTTTTTTTTTTTTGAATTTTCCTTTTTTTTTTTATTTAGTTACCTCACTAATAATCTTAGTAAATTATATATATATAATAATAGGTAAAGTAGAGAAAAAATTTAATTAAATTTCAAATTGAAATTTAATTAAAGTCTAATTTTACGTCATGTGTCTCATCTAATCTAAATTTTAAAATTTTGATCCAAGTGATTTTAATTAAAATTTAATTTTGCCCCACATGTCCCATCTAATCTAAATTTTTAAATTTTTGTACCAAATTAGTTAATTTAGTATAAAAAAACGAGGAGTCCAATATAATAAACCATAAAAAACATAATCATATAATTAAAAAAAATTCAAATTTATAAGTCATGTATATATATATATATATTAATAGGTAAAATTTAGAGAAAATTAAAATAGTGATGACAATAAGAACTTAGCCAACATAATTCAACAGAATAATTACACTAATATCTATCTAAAATCAACTGGTCAAAAGCTACAAGATATAGAAGACAGAATCACACCCCCTGCCACCATAAAAAAGGAAAATGAGTCTAAAACCCCTTTATTTATCCTCATGAAATACCTCCTCACCTTAGATCACCTTTAAAGAGATCCATGATAGAAAAGATGGATAATCTACTTGATGAAATAAATAAGAAGTTAGATTTAATGAAATTGAAATCCCAAAAAGACATAACTTCACTAAAAAACAAAGATATGAAGTTAAATAAAATAGGAAGAACTGAGTCTTCGGATCATGAAGAATCAGAAGATAATCAATTGACAGTCTTGACAAAATTATTAATAAATTAACTTTAGCATCTTCATCACAAGATCGTAAAAAAGGGAGAATTGAGGAAATATACCCCAAAAAGAATTGGTATCCTAAACCCACTCCCCCTGATTTACAGTTTGAAGAAATGCATATTTTGTTAATTCATCTTATTCACCAGATTTAATATATGAATGGAATATTGATGGATTGTCAGAATATGAAATAATAAACCTTTTACATGAAATGACTTTACTCACTAATGTTTATAAGAATCATGGAAAACATGACCATCAGATAGCTCATTTTATTGTCACTAGTTTCACTGGCCAACTAAAAAGCTGGTGGGATCATTATTTAAATAATGATGACAGTAATGAAATATTACAGCTGCTAAAAGAGAAACGGATGGAAGTGTTATAATGACAGATAGACAGCCTTCACAAGATACTGTTAATACTTTAATTTTCACCATAACTAAACATTTTGTTGGAGATCCTAATCAATATAAAGAAAGAGCTTCAGATGTTTTAATTAATTTAAGATGCCCACAACTTTTAGATTTTAAGTGGTGTAAAGATGTTTTTATTTCAAAAGTCTTGAGTAGAAATGATTGTCAACAATCCTATTGGAACGAAAAATTTATTGCTGGCTTACCTTATTTCTTTGTGCAAAAAGTTAGACAGGATATAGCCAATAATGATGGCACAATAGACTATATATCCTAACTTGACTTATGGTGATATAATATCTTCTATCAATAAAACAGGTCTATGGTTATGTAATGATCTAAGACTAAAAAATCAGATAGAGAAAGAAAAGAAATATGCTAAAAAGGAGCTAGGAACTTTTTGTGAACAATACAGCTTTGATCAGTTGATTGCTCCCTGGCCTCTAGGAAAAGAAGAAAAGAAAAGAAAGAAAAGATGTTGATACATATCAATACAATAATAGAAGATATAATAAAGGTAGAACTAAAGAAAAGAAAGAAGACTAAAAGAAAGAAACATGATAGACGTAGGGAAGTGACATTACTTGCTTCAAATGTGGGAAAAAGAGACATATTAGTAAATACTGTAACCTTCAAAGAAAGATAAAAAACTTGACATATTAGGAAAGCTAAAGGATAAATTAATGAGTATAATAGAACTGATAGATAGTGATGATTATTAAATTAATTAAAAGAAATCTTTTAGTAGTTGTTAACTTTTCCTTTATTTGTTATATAAAAATTTTAATATCATAATGTATTTTTTTTCATTAAAATTCATCCTTCTTGCATGTTGAGACTTGAGATTCAAAACTGCTAATAATTATTAATCTATTATTCTTTATATTTCTCTCTCTCTTATAAAAGAATTTTTATATTCATGTGCATATTTTCTAGTAAACATTTATATTTATGAAACAAATGTACAAATAACAGAAATCTTGTCTTAAATATCAGATTATAATGATTAAAATAAAATCAAGCTTAAAGTTAACAAAACCAAGAATAGTTTTATATTAAAAATCAAATATTATGTTCAGGCATAAAATTTAAATAAAAAAGGTGTACTTATTTAATATATCAATATATTTAGAGATTATAAAATAACTTTAGAGTTTGAAGGATAAAATCTTCTTGATAATTCTATTGGTCATTGATTAAGAAAGTATGAGTATAATTAAGAAACAAACAAACAATAAAAATTAAACACAGTGCTTAAGATGAATTAGAAGTGTGGTAATTAATTAGTGAACATATCTTTGGAAAAGCGAACAATCATTATATTTTTTTCAAGTTGTTTCACGTGTTCTTTAAGGCAAAGAGGAGGAATAGGAAGACGAAGACGAAGGAGAAGGCGAGGGCGAAGACCGTGTGAAAGAGGGCATTTCCATTTTCGTTTTCAACACGTAATAAATACATGCCTCACCTACAACACGTGTTTAACCAAAATTGATATCATCGTACACAGGACAACAACCTTTTTGATTGGACAGGAAATGGATATAGAGTGTGAATCACATTGATTCCATTTCATTGGGTGAGAAACGAAAATGAGAGGGGCTAGCTATCTATCTCTCTTTTTGTGTGATATTTTAGATGTCCCAAATGATCCTATAAAATTCTCTTCTCAATATATGTAAAAAGATCTACAAGCTAGTAAGGCTACAATACTCAATAAATAATTAATAAATTTTAGAATTTTGCACTTGATGCATATTTATTAATTTAGATTGGAACTTGATCTGATATAGTATCTGCATATTTAAAATCCCACAGTTTTTGGTAGCTTATTAGTTAAAAATAAGACAAAAAGATATAATATTTAATAGCTTTTATTCTAATATTTTGTCAAAAAAATATTAAAATTAGCTTATTTTCAAAAAATAATTAATATTGTTATTTTTTTTATAAAAATAAACTAAAACGAAAGGTAAAAATGTTTTGCCGAATGAGCATTTAGGCTTTGGTCATTGATTCAGTTAAAATTTAGATTAAAAATTGGGAATATTTTACATATTAATAGATCACATCCTTTAACAATTTTTTTACAATTCTTTTTTAATGATAACATCCTTAACGTATGGTATATGAATATAAATAATATGTAAATAAATACCTAGATAATAAGTTATACTAGAATATTGATTTAACTTATGAAGAAAATATATAAAGTTGGGCCAAACCGAATCTAGGTTGTGGCCAAGAATAATTCTAGGTGGTATCACACATTTTCACACACACTTCACAACTATCCTATTTGGCAGGCCATGATTGACTACCTTTCACTATCAAATAAATTTACCAATATTTCTCTATCATTCAGTTTGTCACTTAAAATAGTTATGATAAAGTGTATAGTATTAGAATTATTTGTGAACCAATCCAAAACTCAAGTTTAGTCATTCCATTGAACCAAAAATGGAGTAGGTTAATTTGCTCCAAATAATGTCGTTTGTCTTTGGTAAAACTTCACGAGATGTAGTTTTGCAACCTATAGTGAACACAATTATGAATGACACATAGTTTAGTGAAATGACATGTTGAATTGGATTCGATTGTATATGTCATTTAGGTAGCAATATTTGAATTGTCCTTAATGACACACAATTTAGTGAAATGACATGTAGGTTAGTAAATTGTATTAATTCAATAATATATATATATATATATATATATATATATTTTTATTGTATGCGCATTCCTTCTTCATCTTAAGGGGGTATTTGGTTTGCTTTATGTTCATTTATTACATTGTGGTCACATTACTGCAATGTGAAAATTATGGTATTTTGTTCATTTTTTGTGTGCATATATAGGATTAAGATAATATAAGACTACAAAAAAGCTCACATTACCAAAATCTACATTACCTATTTATGGGAATGTTATAATTTATTTAATTGAAGAGATTGACATTTCCAATACATTTTACTTATAAAAGTGTCCTTATTTATTTTTAACCCCTAGCCCCTTCTCTCTCTCTCTCTCTCTCTCTCTCTCTCTCTTAAGATCAAACTCCATTAATGTCTCTCTGTGGTGAAGACTTGTAAGATTAGGAGAGCTCAGTGATTATAGTAATCGATGAAAGCTCAACGATTTTCGTAAAGACTGTCCATGGGTGCATTGTAGAAGGAGGCCTAAGAGTCTACGTCCACTTGACTCACTCTCGTCGTAGCATTCTTCTTCCACATCTAGTTTCTCACTAAAAATGAAGGCTTTGTCTAAGAAATTCCTACACTTTGTTATTGTTGGGGTTTCATAGATGAGTTTGTTGTTCTGATTTGGAGTCACTGTGATGGTAGTGTCTTGGAATTTTATTTGGGAGAAGAGAGGGTTGCTAAGGTTTGGGCATGAAGAAAGAGAGAGGGGTGAAGGGAGAATTTCTTTTATATTCTTCCTTTTGGATAGTAAGAAAATGAAAGAAATTTGTCTTATTTAATTTCTTATTTATGAATTTGAGTTTTTTGGTTAATTAGTGAGATTGTGCAAGAAAGTGAAGAGTTTTTATTTTTTATTTGTTTTTGGAGGATTGAGTTATGTGGTTGGTGAGAAAGTGGGGGGAAAGTGATTAAAAACTTGTTTAGTAATTTTATGGTTTTTTTGTTTAACTATAAAATTTTGTTAAGTTATTTAAAAGGTTATTTGTGGAAATTCATTGTAAAATTATAATGATTATGATGGGATATAATTAATAAGCCAAAAAATGTAGTTTTATATTCCTATAACAATGTAATGTTACAAAAATCTTACATTACACAAACCAAATCTAATATTTTGAACTTTTGTGGGGTTAATCCTCATGGTATTATTATTATAACTCATTGTTTTTTTAACTAAAACCAAAATGACTACTACTACCAACCAATTCCATCAGCATGTCCTTCCTCAGGTAATATTTGTCGTTACTATCATACTAATCAATCTTTCTTGAGTGGAGAACATGAGTCCACATTGTTTTGTAAGGCAATGATTGCCATTGTTTCATTCTATAAATTAACTCGACATGGTTCACATTGTTGTGTTTCTTTTTTTTCTTTTTTTAACAAAAATAATAAATATTTTTTCTCCTTTTAAAAATCAAAAGTAACAAGGAGTCCAATTAAGACTAACAACAATTGATTAACTTTGTTAATATGGTCTCACTTTTATAGCCGACCTAGTATTCCTACACACATTTTCCCTGTAGTTAAACCAGATATAAACAGATAAGAATAATTTTACTCAATACCTAAGTAGAGTCTTGGGAGTATATATGTCTTAGATACCGGTACCACCCACAATAACAATACCAAAAACAATGAAGTCTCAGTATATAAAAAATATCATTCTCAAACCCCGTACTTGTACATTTGAAACTAACATTTGCAATTATATAGCTCCTAAACTCTCTCTTTTGGCATGTAATGTAAACTACTTATGTTACAAAACAAGAAAACTATTATTAAGTTCACAGGGTAATTCCCCCAGACCTACAATTTATTTTGGTCTAGATCGAGGACTAACCAAAGTAACAAGTAGTCCCAATTAATACAACTAAACGACTTTAATTAAATTAAGGAAATACAACAGAAAACAAAGCCTGGTAAAAGGAAAATGACCGAATAAATATATGAATTCATTCTGGAAAGTAAGTAATAATCGTGGCTATCTGTTTGAAGAATTGATTAGATTTAATAGACCTAAAAGGCACCACCAGAATCGGGTACATTAGTTCACCATACAGAGAATCTCAATTATTTTATTTGAGGAAGAAATTGAAGTCACCATACGATCGTGATGAGTGCTACCCAATAAGTAAAATCAATTAGTTCAGTTTAAACGATTTTTTTTTTCTCTATTTTTCTGGGCTGGGGCCAATCATTTTTAATTTGATTATGGTAACAATTACTACTTATTTTGGTATTAACGTCACAGCATCTCTTCTAATTTCAATTCTCTACCTACCAAACCCACTATATATAGTGGGCTCCCTATTTTTTTTCAATCGGCAATCGATCGCAAGTCAATGACAATGAGTGACACTTCCATATATATACATATAGACTTATTTTTAGGTCTGTAGTGGGGTTCTGGATATGATCAGTTTGGTCACTTTTTTAGTTGATCAGGGAGGCCACAACGAGGACTTTAGGGGCCGGGGTCAACCTATAAGAACAAAAATAGTAGCTAGAATCAAGCATAATAACGATAACAATGATGATGACACCCGAGGCGTACACGTGCATTTGGCAATAGTGTTTTTGTTCAGCTTTATTTGGCTTTAGTGTTTTTGTTCCTCGTAGAAACTTTTCCAAAATAAACAATTAATATATATTTTAAAGGCACATATTAATTGGATTCTTATTGTTTATATATAGATTTTTCAAAAACTTTTAAAATATAAATATCTTTTAGTGCACTTCTAACAACAAAAAAAATTAATAAAAAAATTAAATATATAAGTTAATACCGAATATACTAAGGGTTTGTTTGGATACCGATTATTACTAAAAACTAAAAACATTATAATAAAATAATTCTTAAATGTATGAATAATACTGTAGGACCTAAATTTATATTAAAATCTGTGTTTTGATGACTTTTGTGGTCTATAAAGAGTGCCGTTAGACCCACATTTTTTCGGCAAAACGCACCCTCTCCATTTCAGTGCAATCCCAACACTCACTAAAAAGACTCATGCATACTTAATAATAACTGTTTTACCTACTTTGAATAAGGAATAAAATTCGGAATGGAGGATCCAGTAATCATTCATATTTTGAACAAGAGATTGCTCCACAACCATATAGCTTCCTGTGGTTGTCGTTCTTTTGCAAAACTCCTGTGGCTCAGTAGTTTTGCTTATATCATGTAGTTATATATGCATGCTATTTGCTAAACCTGCAATGGTGCGTAGGGTAGCTTCAGAGTCATTGGCCGCTGCATAGGGCCAAAGAAAAAAAAATGTAAAGTGAGCCTTGAGGTTTAATTTTTTATTTTTAAATACTTTTAATAGACACGTTCGGGGATTAAATTTGTCTTTTCTTAATTACCAAATTATAAATAATGAAAAAGAAATAGTAGTGATATGTTGCAATGAAATCCATAATGGGTACGTGAGGAAAACAAAAGAGGGCACATAGTTTTGAAACAAAACATCAACCACATAATTTACCTTTTTTTATTATATATAATTAATGAAATGAGTATTGATTACAAACTCTTGATATTTAGACCCCAAAAGAATTAGAACTTAGTTAATTTTATGCTAATCTAATAATTGGTCCAATTAATACATGATTAACCAATTAACATATATATATATATATTTAGACCCCAAAAGGATTAGAACTTAGTTAATTTTATGCTAATCTAATAATTGGTCCAATTATATACATGATAACCAATTAACATATATATATATATATAAAGTATGCATGAAATAATATTAATAACAACACAACCACAAAAAGTTACAATCATATTTAATAACACGTGGATGTGTTATCAAAAAGGAAAACCTAAGTATCAAGTGTAAAAATCTTTCAATGGCCTTAACATAAAAAATGATCCACTTAAAGAGATAGTTGCAAACTTGCAATACAGTTTACATACAAAACCCTCTAAGCTTCTGCTAGCAACTGACTCTGCGAGTTCTTTTTCCACTATAGCTTCAATTCCACAATTAAGCTCTAATTGTAATCTCCAAATCTCATTGGCTATTCTGTGGTGGCTCCAATTAACACAAACAACTTAGTGATGTGTGTGACCTCCTCTCTTGAATTGGTATTTGAGCGAGGGAGAAGATACAGAGATAGATGACAGTTTTGCGCTAGGATTTATCGGTTCTCACTAAATCTTCCCATGGGAATTCATTGGAAATGGGGCTTAAATAGGAAGGCGAAAGGGCTGAAACTATAGGAAAAAAAACGTAACTAAATTGTCTCAGATTTGGTTAAGTTCATACAAAAAAGAGGCAAATTCAATGTCCAATTGGTTTTCAAATTTGAAGTTCGTATCATAGTTTGCCTCTTGCCGTTGCCATTGATCATCTACACCACATGTATGATATACATAATGCCTGACCAAATCGACTAGTTCTGTTCTATCAAAAAAAAAAAATTGACTAGTTCTAGTTACTAGCCTGATTCTCACAAAAAAAAAAAAAAAAGTTACTAGCCAAAACCACCAATGGGTGTAGGTCGTAAGTGTGTGAGATGATCATATCATAATGTAGTGCATTTTTATGTATCTTCATCCACTCCTTAATTTCCTTTCATATTATCATTGTGTATTTTTCGCTAATGTATATATATTATATTAACCCTTAAGAAAGATACAAATCTTCAAAGAGGTTAAACATGAAATTTCAATTCTTCTTACATTTCCATGAATATATAATAAAATATAACAAAGGTTTTCAAGGTTGAATTATATCTTATTATAGAGACACACACACACATGTATATATATATAATGGAAAAGGTCATGATCCTCTCTTCCAAATTTCTAGATTTAAATAGATATACTAACATGCGTTTAATTAAGATCCAAGTTAAATCTCGTGTTATAGACAAATCTATGGCAGCTCGATGTGCAACTTTTAAAAAGACTATATATATGCTTGTACTGATGCATGCTTCTAGATAGCCTCTAGGGTTGGAAGTCTCCTTTTGTTAAGTTACGTTCTCGTGTCTTTATAGTTCTATTATTGTACTCTTTCTTGTTTGAAAATAAAACAATTGCTAATAATGTCAACAATTAGTTAAATTGTGCAATTTGGAAGTGTCACAACCTTTTGTCTTGGAGTAGCCAACAGATATAATATATGGGTTCAGTTAATACATGCCCTTAAGGCACACATTAATCACTAAATTTAGGGAGTTTTTTATGAAAATTAAAAAAAAATTGTTTAAAAGGTTAGTTACTTTTTCACATTTCCATAAATTTTTTTCTAAAATGATTTATAATGTATGTCTAAGGGTGCACATATATATATATATATATATATATATATGAAAAAGTATTAGGCAATAAATTTAAAGTTGAATATATATTATATAGTAATTTACGAATATGTTGGGCAAATTGGCTATGGTGTGAGATATCATATAATTGCTAGTTTTTGGCATTGCTTATGTGCGTGCTGAGATATCCTAATTGGGAAGACGATGATCTAAAACAGTTGTGATGAGTTGTGAAGTGAAAATAGTGCATTGCGCATACAGTACTATTTCATCCCATCACACGAAAAGACTTTTGGACTTTGGGAGTATCATTTCCATCTATCTAGCTAATCTCTCTCATCAAATTATTTACATTAAACTTCAACAACAACCTTTTTCTTTTTTTGGAAAATTAAAGATTCATGGTGAGAAATGATTATTATTATGCACGGTTACTGTTATATTTGTACATTTATATATAATTTTACACCCACTGATGTGGTTGTATTTTTACTCAAAATGTGTAAAATAGACAACTTTTTATATTTTGTAAGATATTACGAGTTTAAATCTTCTGTCTCACTTTTCCTGCTCCACTCTGTACTCCACCAATAAAGATTTGCCATGTGTTCACCGCATTAATTAAATACTATCATTAATTGACTTATTAATGCCACCGTTATTAATTAATAGTATTATTTAATTAATGTGGTGAATACGTGGCAAGTTTTTATTGGTGGAGTACAGAGTGGAGCAGGAAAAGTGAGACAGAAGATTTGGACTCAGATATTACATGAGCTGACGTGGTTGCTCTAAGGCTGACAATTTATTCTTATTGAATCAATAGGTCTTAGCTTGCTTTGCCCAGTCCCAATAATATTTACATAAATGCCATTAACATTTATTATATTTTATTTTTTATACCTTTATATAAGTAAGTATATGTGGTCTCTTGTGTGTATATATATACATAATTCTGTACTTATTTATTGTGCCTTATATATAAGAACAATCCTAGAGTCAAGTTTATTAGATTATTCAACAATTAAAAAGCCTACTCACATAGTAAAGTTCATAATTTTTATTATTGACAAATTGTAATTGTTATACATTAAATGGTTGTTGTAGCGGAGAAAAAAGTTTTTCAATTTTTTGTGAATGTTATTTGTTTTTTTTTTTTTTTGAAATTATAGAAGAACTAGTGTTAGGTAGGCAATGCAGGAGATTTTTTTAGGCTAGTAATTAAGGCCATGGCAGGGATGTCCCTTTTTGTTTACGTACTTTGAATAAGGAATAAAAATCGCAGTGGAGGATCCAATAATCATTCATATTTTGAACAAGATTGCTCCACAACCATATAGCTTCCTTTGGTTGTAGTTCTTTTACAAAACTCCTGTGGCTCAGTGGTTCTGCTTATATCATGTCTTTATGCATGCTATTTGCTAAACCTGGATTAATGGTGCGTAGGGTAGCTTCAGAGTCATTGGCCACTGCATAGAGCCAAAGAAAAAATGAAAAGTTAGCCTTGAGGTTTAATTTTTAAATATTTTTAATAAAAACGTTTGGGATTTAAATTTGTCTTTCCTTAATTACCAAATTATAAATAAATAAGTAAAGCAAAAGAAAAATAGTAGTGATATGTTGCGATCAAAACCATCGTGCTTACGTGGGACTGTGGAAGAATCAAAAGAAGGCAAATACCTTTGAAACAAAACAACAACCACATATTTTACATTTTTTTATTATATATAATTAATGAAATGAGTATTGATTACAAACACTTGATATTTAGACCCCAAATTAATTACAACTTAGTTAATTTTATGCTAATCTAATAATTAGGCCAAATTATATACATGATTAACCAATTAACACACACACACACACACACACACACACATATATATATATATATATAACAACACAACCACAAAATTACAATCATATTTAATAACAAGTGGATGTGTTATTAAAAAGGAAAACCTAAGTATTAAGTGTAAAAATCTTTAAACGGCCTCAACATCAAAAATAATTCACTTAAAGAGCTAAGTTGCAATACGGTTTACATACAGAACTCTTTAAGCTTCTACCAACAACTGACTCTACGAGTCCTTTTTGTAAAGTTGTGATTTCCAACTAGTTTTTGTTGGCTTTAATTCTATACCAAATTTTATTGTAATTTCTTTAATCATTTCCTTGTATTTATGTGGGTTTGTCTGTAAGGAATGAGTGTGAGAGATTGGTGAAGAATCAAGCTTCAAAGATGAATCAATGCAGTTTGCGACTATTTCGCGAGAAGCTCGTGAGAAGAGTAACCCACGAAAGTCCACATATGAAGCACATGACTGGAAGCTCAAGAGTCATGCCCAAATGTTAAGCTTATTTTACTATTCAGCTTATTTTTTTTAGTTTTAATTCTGTGCCAAATTTTATTGTAATTTCTTTAATCATTCCCTTGTATTTATGTGGGTTTATTTGTAAGAAATGAGTGTAAGAGATTGGTGAAGAACCAAACTTCAAAAATGAATCAGTGCAGTTCGCGACTAACTCGCAAGAAGAGTAACCCGCGAAATGCCATTTGTGAAGCACATGACTCGAAGCTGAAGAGTCACACCAAAATGTTAAGCTTATTTTTTCTACTATTCATGAGTCTCACTACACATTTACTACTATTAATTGGTCTTACTGTACTATTACAACTAATTTTTACCTTTATTTATAGTACTTTCAGTAAAAAAATTTCAGTTTCAGCAAAATAAGTATTAGGTAATAAATTAAAAGTTGAATATATACTAATTTACAAATATGTCTGGCAAATTGGCTATGGCGTGAGATATCATATAATTGCTAGTTTTTGACATTGTTTCTGTGCGCGCTAAGATATCATAATTGGGAAGATGAAGATTCAGAACCCCCTTAATAAGTTGTGAAGTGAAAATAGTGCATTGCGCATACAGTACTACTGCATCCCATCACACGAAAAGACTTTTGGACTTTGGGAGTCTATCATTTCCATGTATAGCTAATCTCTCAAATCAAATTATTTACCTAAACTTCAACAACTTTTTTTTTTTAAAATGAAAAAATAGGGAATAGCGACTCAGGTTGAGTTGGTTGGATTCTCGATTTAAAGGTGTTTATATTGTGCTCAATTGAGTGTGTTCTCTAATTTGATTCCCACAACCTGCACTTTGAAAAGAATTTTTTGGACCAGTGCTTTAGCCCTTGTGGCCCACTCGGCGTGAACAGTGATTAATCTCTAGTCGAAAGTTTGGAGGAAACACGGTAATAAACCAAAAAAGAAAAAGGGAATAGCAGATAGGTCTCTCGTATCCCCTACGCCCAAATATAAGATGGGAAATGTTAACCAGCACCATGCGGTGCTGGTTAACGTTTCCTCTTTATTATTTAACTTAAAAAGATATAAAAAAAAAGCTGTCAAAAAAATTGCTAAAAGAGATTAAAAAAATTGCCAAAAACTAAAAAATTGTCAAAAGTTAAAAAAGTTACGCAATAAATTACCTAAAATATGTTGAAAAAAAATACTGTACTAAAAAATAAAGAGCGGAAAGTGATGGCCCTGTAAAGGTAAAAATGGACGTGTCTTTCTAAAATAAATAAATAAAAAACAACAGTACTCAATCCTAGCTTGTTAATTAGTGTATATTCTTAGTCTATTCAACAGTTTTACATTATTTAATTTATTTGTCCTAGCTAGGCTAATATATACACATATATATATATATATACATATTCCTTGTAATACATATATAGAAAGACAGTCTCTTGTATATCGATTGACATATATTAAACCATCTATTTTTGAGAATATTTTCTCAAGAGTTGAAAAATCTGTCAATAATTTTTCAAGAAAAAAAAATTGTTGGTCATTAGGGGTGGAGCTAGGAAATTTTTTTTGGAGAGCCAAGTTACAATACTAATATATTTATCAAGACAACCCTCACATGCATATATATATATATATATATATATAGACACACACGTTTATTATATATACACACTTTTTTATTGAATAGTTATATATATATACACACCTAACCAAAAAAAAAAAACTTGGTATTTTCAATCAAAATTATGTTTGATGACGATCTTTCATAAAATAAAATTCATTTTTTCATTTTCATAGTAAATTTTTTAGAAAATTTCATTTTAAATACAAATTATCAAATTTTATACTAAAGTAAGTAAAAAATCTTTCCATTGAGCTAATAAAAATTTCAAAACCATGAAAAATCCAAAACTAGGAGGAATAAATTAGTCTCCAAACATATTTAAATCTATCTTACTCTAATCTATTATGTGAAAACTAAAACACATTTTATGTATAGTTTTAATAACAAGATTTTTTTAATGAGTCAATAACTCGGTAATCACCACATAACGGATTAAAAAATATAACAAATATAATAGTACATTTTACAATAAAAAATATAATTGTAAAAAATAAAGTTATATATTTATAACAATTAAAACAATTATATTTTTTAAGAGTATCATTGGACTAATTTAAATATTTGAAGAAATTCTTATTTTAATAGACTAAATTTTGAAAATTCCATCCCCACCCCCCGCCCCCCCCCCCCCCCCCCCCCCCCCGGTTCTTCTCTCAACACAGCTCCGCCCCTGGTCATAATGAATAATTTGACAATTAGGTTTTTGTATCCTAGCTTCTTTGTATTTTATGGTACTTTTCACATTTTTTTCGTTCCGTCTCTCTAGTAGTACTGGAACATGCACGCACCCAACATTTGCGAGGTAATTAATACAAACCACAAAAATATATGACATTAATTTGCACGTGATTCATGAGTACCTCGGGTTCCGAATGTTGGCTAAGATCCAAACGAGTCTAGCTCTAGCTACCACTGTTTCTGTGAAAATTAATAGAAAGGCTGCATGAGCCATGTGATCAGAATGCATCAGATAGAGAGAGAGACATCATGTATATTCGATTAACGATCGGTCTGGTCTGGAATATCTCGATGTCGAGTAAAGCCAGCTAGCCTACATCAATCATATTCATAGCTGTACGTTGCATTGTGGATAACAAAAAATATGTATCTTCATTTTTTACAGCGACCTCTCTTGACCTTTGTTAGTGCATCCATGCACGCATCATTAATTTGTTAGTTTACAATTAGCGTGTGTTTGATATTGTTTTAAAAAATTAATTTTTTTTACTTTTTATTTTATTTTAGCTACTACTTATAAATTTTATTATACTTTTTTTATATTATTTATGAATCTTAGTGTATTACTTCAGCTTCTTCTTTTATTTTTTAACTTTATATATAATATTTTCAGTAAAAAAATTTCAGTTTCAACTAAATAAGCTGTTTCTAAACAAATACTTAATGTCTTTACTTGTTGAAAATTTTGGAGGATATTTAGGACCCATTTGGTGCATGTGTTTAAAAACTGAAAATTATTTAAAAATATTTGTAAAAATACATATAGATGAAAAAATATATAAAAATACATGTAATATTGTTTAAAACTGAAAATAGTTATTTGAAAATACAAACCAAACACCCCTCATATTCCTAGAATACAAAGAAAGTGAGCACAAAGAAATAGAAGAAATAAAACTCTAAAAGGAAAAAGAGGGAGAAAGAAAAGGGCGTACTTTGAGAAAAAGGGAAAACTGAGAAATCAAAGAAGTAGGAAAGTGAAGAAATGAGAAGAAGAAGACAAGGGGTTTAAAAAGGTTGCCTTAAAAAACGCAGAAAAAGTTAATGCGTCTCATCAAAATTGAGACCCCTCAGCTGACCTAAGCGTGACACGTGGCCACATCGCATACCACGCCGCTACTAAGCATGACACATGACCTAAGCTCTGTTGGTCATAATGAATAATTTGACCATTAATTAGGTTTTTGTATCCCAGCTTCTTTGAATTTTATGGTATTTTTCACATGTTTTTCTTTCTGTCTCTCTAGTACTGGAACATGCACGCACCCACCATTTGGGAGGTAATTAATACAAACCACAAAAATATATGGCATTAACTTGCACGAAATTGAGGACCTCAGGTTCCGAGTGTCGGCTAAGACTAGTACAAACGAGACTAGCACTGTTGCTGTGTAAATTAATAAAAAGGCTGCATGAAAGCTAGCTACATCAATCATATTCATAGCTGAGTACGTTGCATTATGGACAACAAAAATTATTATCTTCATTTTTTACAGCACGCATCGTTAATCTGTTAGTTTACGGTTAGTATGTTTGGTATTCACTTAACAATATTTTTTTAATTTATTTTTATTACTATTTATAAGTTTTATTATATTTTTAATTTATTTTTATTAGCATTCGTTGAAAATTTTGGAGGACATTCATATTTCACATTCCTGCTGCTTTCGAATACAATGGTGCATGATATTGTATATTAATTTATACTACGTTTTAAACTTTAACATTAATTTTGCAACCATACTCTAGCCCCTAAACTTTTATTACAAATGCACTGACATGGGCGGCATCCAATGGCAGAGCCAAGAATTTAGGTCAGGAGAGGCAAAATTAAAAGATAAAATTGAAAGTAAAAAACTAATCTTAAAAAATTTAAATATGAATATTAAAAGTATGCAATATACTTGTGAATATTTAAATGTGACTCAATGACTTGAATGGTTTTA